>PVLA01005706.1:0-34222 GCA_004027455.1 Hydrochoerus hydrochaeris
GTGATGGTGGTGTTGATGGTGATGGTGATGATGTTGATGGTGATAGTGTTGATGGTGATGGTGGTGTTGATGATGATGGTGTTGATGGTGATGGTAATGGTGTTGATGATGATGGTGATGGTGGTGTTGATGGTGATGATGATGATGATGGTGATAGTGGTGTTGATGGTGATGGTGTTGATGGTGATGGTGATGGTGGTGGTGATGGTGATGATGATGGTGTTGATGGTGATGGTGGTGTTGATGGTAATAGTGATGATGGTATTGATGGTGATGGTAGTGTTGATGATGGTAATAATAATGGTGATGATGATCATGGTGGTGATGATACTGATGGTGAAATGGTGATGATGGTGATAACTGATGATCATGGTAATGACAAAGGGAATGATGACAGTGATGGTGATGATGATGATAGTAGTGTGGTGACGGGATTATGATGATAATGATGGTGATGATAGTGGTGTTGATGGTGCTGATGACTGATGATCATAGTGGTGATGATATTGGTGATGATGACTTTTACTAAGTATGCATCTCATGACAACTATATGGTATATAGGTCAACTGTCATCTCAGTTTACACAAAAGGAATCTGAGGCATAGAGTGGTTTAGTCACCTAACTAGGAAGCCATGGAAGCTAGAGGTACATCAGGCAGTAATACCAGAGCCTACACACTATTTCCTATACTCCCTTGGTTTACCCTTCACAGCCACCTATCTGTGGCCCCTCTCATGACACATTTTGTCTCCCCCCAAAGGCCACATGCTTCATTATTCATAGCACTCCAGCGGTTCTTCCCCAGCAAGTTACCTGGAGAAAGTCAAGGCTCCAGAGTACAGGTGGCTCCAGAGTGCAGGAAACCCAGGGCACTGCCAAGGAGGAACTACAGCCCTGCTGGCATGGGAGTACGTGTGCTCCACTGCTGCTGTCCTGCACTCACCTCCCAGTCCTGGGGGAGCTGACCTGGCCCTGACCCCTTGTACCTGCTGAGCAGTGGCCAGCCACAGGACCAGCTGTAGCCACCTGCAGGAATGGGCACTGGCCAGCATGCAGCATGGCTCCCAGGGACTCTTGCCAGGCCTTGGGTTCTTTATTGGCCAAACTGGACTCCGGGGAGTGCCCAAGTTGGCTTCTGATGCACCTGAGCAGGAAAACCTCTCCTGTATGGATGACCCTGCACAGATCAGCATGGAAGCTGCACTGTTTGAAGATGCTGTGACACACAGCTTTGTCTACTGCCCAGTCTCAAAGGTGGCCTCTGCTGAAAACTACCCACACGATTTCACCTAGCCTCCAAGTATTCTTTCATTTTACAGAGGAGTAAACTGAGACCTTGAGCAATCAAATGGCTTCCTTGAGGCCATCAGCCATGATGTCACTCAGGGCTTCCCAAGACCAAAGGTCCTTCCCATTCCTATCTTTAAATGTCCCTGTGACCCCTGGAGGAAGAGAAACACTGACACTAAATCAATTATTAATGCTTACTGTGGTTGGCAGAATTCTGTGAGACTCCTAGGCCCCACCTTGCCATGCACACCTCCCAAGTCCCTGCCACTGGGGGTGGGGACAGATTGCACTTCTGTAGAGAAGATGATGCAGCTGACCTGTCCACTTTAAGGAAGGAATACTAACTAGGGGCGGGATGACCTCATCACAAGAGCCTGTTAAAATCAGGACCTTCTTCCCAGGTGGTCGGGGTGAGACATTCAAAGATCCCAACAATGAGAAATCCTCCCACCATCACTGGTTTGAGAAAGGAAAGGAACCGTGTGGCAAGGACTACGGGCTCTGCTAATAGCTCAAGTGACCCCAGTGACAAACAGCAAAGACATGGGGATGTCAGCCTCACTGCCACAAGCCACTGACTTTGCAGGGATGCAAAAGTGATACACGCTCTGCGGCACGTCCTCGCCTGTGATGCGCACTGCTGGTGGCAGCCCTGGCTCCTGGCCCACACCTATCACAAAGGTAAACAACCAATACTCTACACTGTGCCACATTTACCAGATTGCATGAGGTCCTGTGTAATTTACCAGATTTGCCATATTACCACATTTACCAGATTGCATGAGGCATTGTGTTAGGCGATCTGTCCTGCTCTGGGGTAATGTGAGCATCTGATCACATTCAAAGCAGGTAAAGTTAAGCTACATTGTGTAGATCAGGAATATGAAATGAATTTTTGACTTGGGGTCTTTCCAACTTACATGGTCTATCAGGACATGACCTGGTAAGGCGTGTCCACCCAGACCTACTTAGGGCTGAGGGATGCCAATGCCCCAGAGACAAGTGTAAGATCTGTTGAAGTCTGTACTCTCCTGGGGAACAGAGAGCAGCCAGTTAGGGTGGGTTAGTGTGGGATGGACTGAGTGAACAGTGAGGGCTTGAAGGGTTCCTATCCCTCTGTTGATCTGTCCTCCAGGCCAGGACGTTCCCCAGGTGGACCAGGAGACAGACGGCAGCCGTGCAGGGGCAGTAGATAAGCCAAGGTGCCTATCTACACAGCACATCAGGGAACCATGCTGTGTGGTGGGTAGGCGGGGGTGCTCCCTGAGGAGGAAGCCCCAGTCTGGCCCCCAAATAGGGCTAGTGTCCCAAAATTTAAACAGTTACTTAACTGAATGCATTCCTCTCCCACCAAGCTCTACAAACTGTGAGCTGAGAGCAGGTGGCCAAGACAGCCCGGAGGGGGGACAACAAGTCTGGTTTTATATCTCACAGGTGGTAGATGATATCAGGTGGTGGCTCTGCGCAATGGGTGGGGCCAATGCAGGATTTTAGCTCAGGAAATGTTACAAGTTATTCCAGGCCCTTGAGATAAGAAAGTTCAATAGATTTTTCCAGTTGCTCTCAAGATTTTTCCTCAAACGCCACTTCATTTCAGCCTTTAGAGTACAGCCAGCTCAGGCAAAAGCATACAATACCATGGCTCTTCCAGGCTGTACAAGGCAGACACAACTAATTGATCACAGAGTCCTTGTCCAGGCCTTAGGCAACTGATCCTTGGAGAGGTTGGGGATTGGAGCCCCAGTTTTATCATGAAATCAATGCAGGGCTCATTAGGTCCAACTATGCCCTTTGGCTACTTTTAGCCTAAACAGTTGACAATTGCAGAAAGCAGTACAGAGCAAGGAGGGGACAGCTGTCTCTCTAGGTGTCATTCTATCTTTATTGCAAAGGCACAGGTGCACACAGGAAAAAAGGCAGAGCAAGGTCACATGCACCATTTCTAATCTGGAGCAAAGTGAAACATAAACCACAAGGTGAAGGAGTTTATGCTCCAAGCCAGGCCCTGGTGGTGCTCATTTAATGTTTGTCAATTGACATCACATTGGCATCTACGGTCCAAGACCCTGCTATCCAGGCAGACCTCACTGACACCGTCTCTAGGCCGGTTCACTTCTCTGCCGGATCTGTCTGGGCAGATCTTCTCCCGGGGATGCAGTGTAGGGTAAGAGGCAGCGTTCCCCTTGGACGGCTAAGGAAGTGGGTCCTGGAGAATTTTCCTGGAGTCTGTAAATCGCTGTTAGATGGCATTGCAGATAAGCACGGAGCGGGCTGCCGCAGGGGTGTGTGGGCTGCCCCTGGGCCCCTTAAGCTCCACTCCTTCCTCTAGGAAATCGTGGGTATCCGAGAGGATTTTAGGAAATGGCCATGCTTAAAGGGCGCTGCTTAATGTTCCCTTTAATTAGAATGAGTCTCCTTTGACAGCGGCTACGAGCGAGCAGCCCTGCCCGCCCCGTGGATGCGCACTGACCCGGGAATTCCCGCGTCCTGTCTGCACCCGCCCGCTCATGGCTCACTCAGCAGAGTTCACAACAACTTCACTGCTGCCCAGCAGCAGCCAGAGGCCAGAGTCACACCCCTCGGGCGGGCACCCCTGTGGGAACCTGGGCCCGGACATTCCTCTGCTCAGAGGAATGTGTGCAGGGGCTCTAGGTCCCTGCCAAGGTTAGTGGCTGGGCAGGCTTGGCTGGCAGAGAGGGAGCAGGAGGGCACTGGGCAGCCTGGGACTGCGCTGGAGTGGGTGGAAGCTCTCAGCCAGGCAGGACGGGGTTCTGCGGCAAAGGCCAGGGCTGGTGGGCCCAGCTGATGGTAGGTGGCACCTGCTAGGCCAGCTAAGGCCTTGGGGAAACAGCTGAGGCTCAGGAGAGTTCACCAGGGCCCCTCCAGAGCCTTATGGGAGACAGCGTGGAGAGGATGTCCCTTGGGCCCAACCCAAAAGGACACCCTGCCCCACCCCAGCCTAGACCTCCTGGGCTCCATGGCAGTCAGGGACAGCTATGGAAAACTGTGAGGCCTGGCTGGGCCCTGGCTGGAGAAATCACGTTCCCTTCCAGGGCAGAATCATCACCTCAGCCCTCATCCATCATTCATTCATTTGTCCAACAAGTACCCACTCAGTGCAAGGTAACACAGTGACACACAGAGCTCTTTGTAGAGCTTAGCCCACTGCAAGGAGCAGACTGTGAACAAGTAAGGGAATAAATCAGTGGTGACAAAGTGTAACAAATGAAAGAAACAGCCCAGTGGGGGGAAAATGACAGACCCGCTTAGGAAATGTGGTAAGGAAGGATCTCGAAGCAGGGTACCCTGAGGAAGAGATCTACAGGATAAGAAGGACCCAGAAGCATAGGGAGTAGAAGGAAGGCATTCTAATCTGAGGCTATAGCAAGTGCAAAGGCCCTGGGGCCAGCCAGGATATAGTTGTTGGGGATATAAGAAGGAATGCGGCAGAGCTGGCGCGCCAAGAACCAGGGGGTAGTTTGTCCAGAGAGGCCACGGCAGGGTTGGATTTCAGTGCTTCAAAGTATTTGCGTGGAGAGTGGGTGGCTGCAGGTGAGGGCAGAGGCTGCTGATGAGCCCTGCAGGAAGTCACCTTCCCAACTTGGCGAGGCCCCTGGGGATGGTGCCAGGGAAGCTGCCTTCGCTTCTACTTCTATACACCAGTCAGACTCAGAGCAAAGGTCAGGTTAGAAACACCTGCTGCAGCAGCTGGGGATAACAGAAGAGCAAGAGCAGGTAAGGTGAGGTCACCCCCAAAACACACACTGAGTTGTGTCCCAGCACCCCAAGGGTAAGCTCCACTCAGCAAGAGGAAGCAAAGCCCCCAGGGCACCGAGTCTTAGAGAATTGGCAATTGTGATTCTCCCATTTTCCACAGAGGCAAACTGTGGAATGTGCCTCCATCCCTAAGGCCATCTGAGGTTATCCTCTGCAGGGCCCACGGCCCACGTCCTCACCCCAGGTGACCTGGAGAAGGTCACACGACTGCCAGGCTGGGCCCAGAGCCGGCTCTCCTGACCCCATGCTCTTTTCTTACCTGCTCCCGGAGGCTCCTTGGGATTGTGGAGCCTTTCACCTCCGGAGAAGTTATCAGCTGCTATCTGAAATCACACCTGTGCAAAGCGAGCTTGGGCAAAATTCTTCCCTGCTATCACTTTCCCTGGCATGCCTGGGTTAAGCATCTCCACATGCCCAGGGTCTCAGTGGTGGACTTATACCTATGCCCCCAGCCTTATCTCCAGAGACAGGTGGTAATTAAAGTACCCCCTGCCACCATATTGAAATGACAGCCATAAGCACCACACCTGGTCCCCCGCTGAGTGGCAGACCCGGTCTTGCCTGGATTGGGCAGAGAAGTGCCAACATTTGGAGCCTCAAGGGACAAATCAAGGAGCGTCCGAGTCCCTCAGAGACTCCACTATGTCAAGCATGGCCGTCAGGTTTGACTCTTCCAACTGCCCGTGAGGAGGCCACCACCTTCAAGGTGTAACTGGGGAAATTCAACTCAGAGAGAGAGAGCCACCAGCCTGAGGCTATTCAGCCAAGAAACAGCAGAACCAGGACACAGACCCAGATATTTGGACTCCTGTCATTTTGTCCAAAATGACAAGGTCTAGTCACAAGATATCATCTATGTTTAATCTTTTTAAAATTTATTACGGTAAAGACACGCTGCCATTGATCTCCCTCAGAACACTCCCCCCCCCTTGCTTTGAACAAACTCGCCCCATTGTTCTCTCGACTTTCCAAAGCAGTCCTGGAAGTCCTTTTTCATGTCTTTAGTTGCACTGCAGTGACTACCTTGATGTCCTGAATCAATGCAAAACATTTACCATTCATGGTCATTTTGACTTTGGGAAAGAGCCAGAAGGTGCACAGTGCCAGATCCGGTGAACACGGTGGACAAGGACACAGTGCAGTGTTTCCATTGGACAGAGATCGCTGTGAACATTTTGCATTGATTCAGGACATCAAGGAAGCCATGACAGACATTCATGAAAGAGGACTTCCGGAGCTGCTTCAAAAAATGGCAAAAATGATGGTGCAAGTGTGTTTGAAGAAAGGGAAGAGTACTTGGAAGGGAATTAATGGCAATATGTCTTTTAATACAATATGAAACATTTCAAGTTTTCCTCTAGATAGTCACTGTATTTTTTTTTTATTGGAACTTCCATATCTTGAGTCAAGCTCCCTTTGGGGCTGGTTTCAAGACAGGGGCAAGAAATGAACAAATAAGACTCCAGACCAGCCCTCGGCCATCTCATGGCTGGGGAAAGGAGCCACTCTCCATGGGGTACATGGCTTTGGAGGGTGCAAATCCATCAGTGCTCTTTCCCTACGCTCTGCTTCCCTGCTGCCATGACTGGAGCAACTTCATTCCGCCTGGCCCTGGCGCCATGATGTCTCTGCCTCGGAGCCAGTTGACTATGGACTGAAACCTCTGAGATCTTGAGGGAAAATAAATATCTCCTCCTTTGTGTTGCAGGTGTTGGGAATCTGGCCCCAGCAATGATAAACTGACTAATACACTTGGTCCAGACACATTGCCCCAGAGGAGCATGAGTGTCCCTACCAGCCAGAGAGCAAGGAGTGTTTCATCCCCACGGTATCTCAGTCCTCTCCCAGGCAGGCTTGGGGGCCAGGACAGAATGGCTTGTGGTGCTCAGGGACAAGCTGAACAAATCCTTCCCACAGCTTCCTGCACACTGCTGTGGGAAAATGCCATCAAGCATTGCCCTCCTGGGGGCAGCTGGGGAGGTGAGGCCTGGGGAGGTTGGAAGTCTCGTTCTCCATGCACTGACAAGGTGTGAGTTGCTCAGCTATAAAAGAAAAGTGCATTTTAAAATGGGCAGGGACACAGCCAGGTAGGCAAAAGGGAGCCTGAAGGAATGAAAAACTGCATAAACAGATCATTTCTCAATAATTTGGCATCCAGTACTGACAGACAAAATAAGCCTTTTGCCCCACACACAACCAGACCAATTAGATAGTGTGGCCTCTGCCACAAGAATTAATTTTGTAAGTAACATGGATTGTTTATCGTGGGTCTTGCATCATGAAGTGACTCAGCACAGAAGTGCTGATGTTACTGTTTATGCTCCCAGTGACATGAAGAAATTGGTTAACTTGTCCAAGATCATGCACCTAATAAATTGCCGGTGACCCACAATTGCAGTCCAGGGAGACTGTAAAGCCCTTGCTTCCCAATCTCTACCATTCTTCTCTCAGGCAAGAAGAGCCAGTCACTCCGGTTGTAAAGCCAGGGTGTGGAAGGATTTGCTTTTAACCCACTGGGTTTTTGTCACTTTTCCCAATTACTAGCACCTTTGCATGGCACCCGCTCCATAACTTCAGGCCTGGCACTGGGAATATGATGGAGCGGGGGTGTGTAGGTAACTCGGTAGGTGGGGAGATGGGTGACTAAATGGGTGGGTGGAGCTTAAGTGGATAGATGAACAATCAGTGGAGGGTGCTGGCTAAGAAGAGATGGACCAGTGGTGAGATGAATGAATGGATGCTGCATGCCTGGATGGTTGGTAGATAATGAGGTGGATGGATGGATGGATGGATGGATGGATGGATGGATGGATGAATGGATGGATGGATGGGATGGTGAGGGATGGATGGATGGGTGGATGGGACAGTGGATGAGTAGGGTGAGTGGATGAATGAATGTTTATGTGGATTGACAATAGATGTACAATGGATGAAATGATAAATGGACGGGAGAATGAATTTTTGGAGAATGGATGGTGGAAACCTTGTGTGTGGATGGCTGGTGGGCGGTGTGATGGGATGGGTGAATGAGTGTGCATTGGTTGATGGAGAGTGTTGGCAAGAAAGGAAGGTGCATGGATAGGCAGCACCAGATGGGCAGTAGAACTGGTGAATGGCCAGGGCTGTCTCATTCTCGGAACACAGAATCAGGCCCCTAACCACAGCCAATGAGCAGGGAGGGAAGGGACACTGGCTAAGGGAGGACATGGTCAGTGATCCACCCTAGAGGACAGGCCTTTCTCAAATTCCTGTTACCTTGAAATCTAGAATCTGGAAGGAAGGAGCAACCAGAGGGCTGCACTGTACTCACAGCAGGGGACATATAACAAGGTGAGTCTTGCCTTACAGGAGCCACACAACCAGGACACATGCAAATGCCACACCCTTGGCCAAGGCCTCTGCCCTGTCTCTGGGCTTCATTTGGGCTCTGGCAGCTATTCCTGCCCCCATCTTCAGCCGAGGCTACACCGCCCTGGGTCTGGTCACAGGCAAGGTTGAGGATGAAAGAGCTGTGGGTACCAAGGAGGACCAGAAATGGCCATGACAATTTGGGACCTACCCCAAGGGGATGCTGGTCATGAGTGGTCCCTGCAAGGCAGCATGTGGCCATTTCTAGGGATCCTCCAACATCCTGAAAGCTCCCGAGATCCCCAGGATCTTCTATCATGGAGCCATGCAGTGACCACTGGTGACTAACAGCATGGCCTGTCCCCAGGCTGTCACTTCCGCTGCAAGGAAGGCGGGGCTGTTGCCATTGATGAAGCCAGAGTTCTATCAGTGCTGCTGGATCGATAACCCTGCTCCAGGAACTCCTGCCCACACTCCGGAGGAGGTGACACCGATGCCAGTGGCTTAGGGACCCCTAGTTTTCATGGATGTCCCTCTTTGAAAGGAGTGCCCCAGGCTGTTGGGCCCTGATGGGTCATGTGGGCCAGGATGCTGCCTACCCCCACCCCATTCATGCCAGACCAGGGTTCCCCCAACATAACTCCAAAACAAGCATCTGGGAACTGAAAACAGTGGTTCCCCGGGAGCCTTTGTTCCAAAACTGTGTGCCTATTCTGCTCCTTTGGGCAGATTCCCCAGAGGTCAGGTCAGGGACCTACTGGCCCATTTTGTAGGTCCAGGTCACTGCTGGGGTCTTGCTAGAAAATGCAACATGAGAATCCTGTCAGGTCATTGACCTCATGACATCCATGCCCCCAGCACTTGGCATGTGCCCTGCACGTAGTAGGTGAATACACTCTGTCACATGACAAGACTAGTATGCTCAAGGAAGCCCAAGTCCCAGCTCCTCCTTTTACTGGTGTGTGACCCAAGGCAAGTCACTTAACCTCTCTGAGTTTCAGGTTATGTTCTGTGGAATGCAGCTCATAATAGAGCGCGGTGGGATCCCTGCAAGAATTCAGCAAGCCGGTGTTTGTAAGCCACGTGACCCAGAGTCCACGCATACCTGGTGCACCCAGGAGGCAGGACTCCAGCTCACCTGTGAGTGGCCAAGCCCCCCATACACACTGCCCAGCCTCCAGCTGGAGCGTGGGAACTTCCTAGTGCTGTGTTTGTCTTGGGCTGCTTGGGAGGGGCTGCCACCCTCTGTCAGCCCAGCGTGAAAGGGAGGAATTGTTCTCGTGACCTCTGCTTCCCTTGTCAAAGGTGACATGGGCCCGAGACAGAAGGACAGTCCTCTTCCCCGAGGAACAGGCCAACCAGGGTCACCCACCATTCAACAACCTGCAGGAGTTCACCTGTGCCGGGGGAACCTACAGCGTTGCCCCTACCTGCCGAGCCAACAGCCAGGCAGGGCTCCTGCCGCCTCCCACTAACTGCCACCATTTACCTGGTCCTCATTCTGCTCCAAGACCCCAGCTTCCGGCACAGGACCCAATCAGGATCAGGGACTCTGCTCAAGCAAGCCCCTCACCCAAATGAGATCCCCACGCAGCCAGGGCGAGGTGCCCTTCTCCCCTCCACCCCACTGCACCCTGCCCTGGAGCCGTGTCTGGAGGGGGTCCCCAGGTCTGTACCCAACTGGACACCCTTTTTCCACCAAGTTACATCACTCCTCCTCCGTCTCCTCCACCCACTGGTCATGGGGCCAACGGTCAATTCTGCCCCTCCCCCAGCCCGCTGCCCACCTCCTCTGCTTCAGCGAGGCTGGCAGCCCCAGGGCATAACCCTTTGGCCTGGCAGTGGCAGAATCTTCCGGAGATGGGTCACGTGGTGGCTGTCGCGGGCAGCATGGCTGGGGTTAAGGGTGGCCTCGGATCACGGAGGTTCCATTTCCGATTTGCGAAAAGATGCCGATTATTAATGATCATTGTTCTTTCCTTGTGGGGCATGAAGAAAGCAGGTTCAGTTCACAAATGGAAAAGCAGCAGGTCAAGGTTCCCAGAGTATGAAATGTCAGCCTCCGGCAGCAAGGATATTCACCCAGGAAGGCTAAAAATAGAAGCAAAGCCTCAGCCCGGAGCCTCCAGGGGCTGGCAGACCGAGGTGCGCCAAGGGCAGATGCACTGGCCCACTGGGTCAGGGCAGGGCCTTTACCTTCGTGTTCCTTAAGAGACAGAAAGAAGGGTCAGCGCAGCAGGCCTTTGCTCCTTTAAGTGAGACCTTACATGTAAAACTCTGGTGGAAAAACGAATACGGAGAAGTCTGCAGGGGGATCTTGCTATGTGAAGGGCCTGCTTTGCTGACTCACCCTCCGAATAGCCAACAATGTGCCCAGGGTGCACCCAGGTCTCCCACAGTGGCCGGGCAGCCTAGTGGAGGCTGACGCAGCCCAGTAGCACTTTTGAAATGACAGAAATTCCTCATGTCTGTTCTGTGCAATCTGATACCCAGTGGCTGCAAGGAACTATCAAACATTTAGAATGTGACCATAAATTAAACAGCGGAATTTTAAACTTCATTTTATTCTAATCAATTTAGACTTAAGTAGCTGTACGGAAGTGCTAGCTATGGCTGCAATATTGGACAGCACGGTTTTAGGCCCACAGGGAAGAGAATGGCAATTGATTGGTTGGGTCTGCCAGGGACGGAGGGTGGAAGATATGGTGTGAAGGCTATAGTCACTGATTGGCCATCAGGTATAGTGGGATCCAGCTGATCTGAGGCTTAGAGTGGTTACACGGCCCACACAGCTTTAGCATTTAGGGCAAGAGTCTGTAAAGTTTGGTAACAAGTTCCGCTCTTCAGTCTCTGGTCTTTAGTCAGCAGGCAGGAGGCTCCTTCCAAAATACCAAACCTGTCATGTTCTACCCTGCTGTAAACCCTCAGTCTACAGCCCCATCAGGGCCACCAAGAGTATTCACTAACCATGCGTCTCTGACCTCACTCCCTTCCTTCTCCATTTCTGTTCCAGCACAGAGCCTGCTGCCCCAAAGGCAAGGGCCCTCCCTGCCCCCTCTGGGTCCTCCCAGCTGAGCCCCTGAACTGAGTGCAGGAAGCCTTGTAGCTTCCAGAACTCCTGAGTGTGCCCTCACAGTGATGAGGACCATTATTGCCCCATTTTGCAGGTGAAAACACTAAGACTCAAAGAGGGGAAAGATCTGAGCAAGGACAGGAAAGAAAATAGCCGACTTAAAACCTAATGGGTAAAGGCCCCCAGACCTTGTTTTAGCACCATGGCTGTGCTGAGAATGGAAGGTAGGTCACAAGACACAAAGTCCAGTGTTTCTTCCACTGTTTCCCTGCTAACTCAGTAAATGTCACATGGTAGTGGAGAAACAGATGGGTGGGTAACGAGATGGGTGAATGGGTGGGGTGGGTAGATGGAGAAGTGCATGGGTAGGGGGTGTAGATGGGTAGAAGATGGGTAACAGGTAGATGTGAGACAGGAGATGACAGCATGGCAAAGCTGTCTGAGGGAGTGGGTGTCACCTGTTAGTTACGAAATCCCAGGACGTATGTGCAGAACAATTCCCAAAGCCCTGCAAGTGGACTTCTCATGAGGACTCAAGCAGGTTTTCAGGAGGATAGCCCAGACCTGCCATCAGCCTGGGGAGGGGATGATACAAAAAGGGTAATTGTCACTGAGTTTTTGCCACCTGTTTTCTTTTGCGTGGTTGCCCCACCCTCATACTGCAGGGTGTAGTTCTTTTCCTACCTTTACTTGGCCCAAATTCACTCTGCAAAGCTGTTTATTTTCCTAGCTTTGACAAAACTTTGCTACCATTTGTACTTGTCTTGACCAATTCTTGGCTCAGGACAGAAAGAACCTAGAAATAATCTCCAGGAGGCTCTAGCCCTCCAAAACCTGATAACAGATGAATCCCCTTAGTGGATGGATGGATGGATAGATAGGTAGGTAGAAGATGCGTGAGTCAGTGGATGGATGGATGGATGGATGGATGGATGGATGGAGAAAATATGCATGGGTGGGTGGATGAGAAGATAAATGGATAAGTGAGTGGGTACAAGGATAGTAGATGGGTAAAGCAGAATGGCTGGATGGCTGGATGGATAGATGGATAAGCAAGTAGATTAAATGATGGTAGATGGGTAGAAGATGGGTGCATGGATGGGTATGGGACCAGAAGGATGGTTAGATAGATAGGTGAGTGGGTAGGTGAACAGAGAGACAGGGAGGTGAGTGGAGAGGTGGAAGTGGACTGGTAGCTAGATGGGTGAATGGAGGGAGGGAGGTAAGGCTGGATGGACGGATGAATTGATCAGTGGTGCGGGTGTGGATGGATGAAAGCATGCAGGCATGCATGAATGAGAAGGCCAGCGGACCTGGTGAGCAGGGAGGTGAAAGTCCCTGCAGGGAGGTGGCTGAAATGCATAATGGTTCACTTTCTCCTTTAACTATTTCAAGGTATATTGAACAGCAGTTTAGGCAAAAAAAAAAAAAAAAAATCTTTGCAGTCTTGTTTTTAAAGAAATAAAGCCCTTGGCAAGAGGAACATGCCAAGGAAGCCCTGGGCTGTGGGAGGGCACATTCCTGCCCCCTCCTGCTGGCTCCCTGGGCTCCTCCCTGAGGCTGCTTTCCCATGGGAAGGCCGAGAAACAATAGCAGATTCTTCTGAATGGGACTCACCCCAGCCAAAGAGTAAACAGAGTGAGCAAAGGGCTGACCCGAGGGTGTGTGGCTGCTGGGTGGGGATTACATAAGCAAGACTACCTGGGAGAGGCGTGGAGCCAGGGGTCCTGACAAGCCAATGGGAGAAGGCAGGTGGGTGTCACGTGGGCAGGAAGCCCGTACAGCTCCTGGCCTCCCTGGGAACAGGAACCAGGTCATCTGGGGAGGGAGCACCCTGCTAGGTATGGTAGGTATGGTCCCCTGCCTAGTCCTCTCATACCACGAGGGAATCTGTGGGCGATCACTTGTTTTGATCTTCACAGCAGCACTAGGGTGGGTGGGAGAGTAGTGTGTTCCGATTTGCAGAGGAAAAATGAAAATGAGATGCAGTAAGGTATGGGCCAGAATCGAGTTCATGTGGCCAGTGTAGGGGAGCAGGGTATAAGCCTGGTATGGCTCAAGAGGCTGTGTGGTGAGCTAAGTCCTGTGACCAGCCACCTGCTGACCACCTTCTGACCTCCCTCCTGCCCTTCCTTCCTTCACCCCTTCCTCCCACCACCCCTCCATCCCTTCCTTCTCTTTTTCTTCCCTCCCTCCCTCTGTTCCATTAGATCCCAATCTCTCTGTATTTCCAATCATCTGTCCATCCCCCATCCAGCCACCCCCTCCCCAGTGGGACAGGCATCTGGAGAGGGACCAAGAGAAGCATTCAGTCTTCACAAGCGGTGTCCTGCTGTGCAGTTACAAGTGAAAAGGACTCCACACGGAACGCCTTCTCCCTATGTAGAAGCAGTGGGGCGTCCTATCACTCTCTGATAATCTTCAAGAAGAATTCAGAGCATCACCAAGCCTGGGCTCAGAATAGACGCAGAGAGCTGGGCTCAGAGAGCTGGGAGCCTCTGCTTTAGGACTCAGATTAGGGAACACTCTACAGAGGACAGCCTGGAACTGGCCTGGGCAGGGCCCCAGGAGCCCCAAAGGAAAGCTGGAAGAGGGTCCTGCTGCTCCCAGGCAGGAGACCAAAGGACAGCCTGCCTGGGAGCTCTGGGGCCAAGGGAGCTGGAAGGCCACCTGGTCCTGGGGCTGAGGATCTTGGAGCCAGAGCAGCTGCTTGAGCCCTAGAGCATGGCTGTGGGGCCAGTGCTACCTCCTCTGAGTGCTGGGGACACCCCAACCCCAACAGCAGTGTAAAGTGAAGGGCGTGACGGAAGACACAAGAGCATAATCTGTCCATACTGCATTGAGCCCCTGCATCATTGGTGACCACTGTCATTGTGGCCACCGATGACATTCATCTTAGCCAAGGGGCTGCCTGGCGAGCTGGGGATCTCGGGAAAAGCAGGTGGTCCTTATCCACGTTGTCTTGGTCTTCCTCAGCGTTCTGCGGCTCCAGAATTGGGTGTCACCCTCAGGAGTAAGCAGTGGTGCAAATCATGCCAGGAAGGAGGCATGGTTCTGTCCTGTAGCACCAGAGCTGCCATTGCATAAACCGCCTCCCTGCCACTGCTGTCCACCCCAGGTTGCCACGTAAACACCTGCGTGGGGAAGGGACCAGGCCAGGTGGGCGGGAAGAGATGTGCTCGGAGGCCTCTGGCTCTGATCTCTGTCTTGCTGCAAGACAGAGCACAAAAGAAGACTGAATCCTCAGGGCTTCCAGAGCCCGGCCGTAGCTCAGGAGGTTGCAGTTGCCCTGGGAAGGGGCGGAGCTCGTTTGCAAGCTAGGAAGGCTGGGCCAGGCCACGCCACAATGACCAGACTCTGACGGCCACAGATGCCTCCCACTGGCACAGGATGGACAAGTGGCATGTGCACGGTCAGGCTGTGGTGCCAGTGGCCACAGGGACACAGCTGGGCACAGCCCTTCTGAAACGGTCTCCCCACCAGGCTGTCCCATTTATTAAGAACCTTCTATGTATATGGTAACCATACACGCTTTGTCTTTAATTCCCGTAAGAGCCCAGATGCTCAGATTCTTGTTTTAAACAAGAAGAAACCGAGGTATAGAGAGGCAATAACAGCCCAAGACCACACAGCTAATGAGATGGGAAAGCTGAGATTTGAACACCTATTTGTCCAACCATAAATGGTTATTTCCAAAAAACATGCTGCCCTCTACAGCTCAGAGCCTTCATCTACCTGATAGAGGTAATCGTACAACGAAGGCAGGGCATCCATCGCTTGGCTCTGTGACTGATGGTGGCAGCGTTTTGTCCATGGACACTCAGTTGCATCAGAGAGTAGACAGGTAGACAGCTGGGCAGACACAGAGATGGTTAGATAAATGTGCCATATTTATGAGTAAAGTGGGAAGGTAGGGGAGTGGACAGGTGGAGAGAGGGATGACCAGTAGCAGATAGACCAATGCATAGACTAATGCATAGATGATGGATAAATAGTTGGATGGGTAAATTAGTGAATGGGTGGGGAATAGACAGACACATACAGGTAAGTAGGTGAGTGGATGCATCCTTGAATGGGTCAGGGTGCTAGGTGGATGGGCAAATAGATGATGGATGAGTGGACCGGTAGATAGGTAGATGGAAAAGTGGGTGGGTGAATGGATGGATGGATGGATGGATGGATGGATGGATGGATGGGTCGATGGGTGGGTGGATAGATGGATAGATTAACCTTTGAATGGACAAGCCAGGTAGTCAATGAAACTATGAATATGTAAGTAAATAAATGTATTATTGGCCATATGGAGGACATGTGGACATGTGTAGGGCTACGCAGATGGCTGCATATGTAAAAGACAGATAAAGACAGAGTCGGGTAGGGGGATCAGTGGCTGGAAAACACCCCTTCTGTCCAACTCTATTTGCAAACAGCCTCCTTCTGAAACATCCATTGCCAACCTGAGCCAAGGCGGTCCAGCTTTGAGGGCCAGGTGCTGGCCAGCAGTGATCAGGTCACCGAATGTAATCGGTGTCCCTCTGTTATACACATAAACCTGTGGTAGATGGGCCAGACCCAGACAGGTCCAAGGCTAAAGTGTAGAAACTGCTTTTTTCTCCCTCCTCACTGAGTGACATCACTGAAAAAGCCAAGAGGGAGAGAGCCGTCTGGGGACATCCCCAGCTCTGACACTAACCTGCCTTGTGAGGGCACCGCCCATCTTTGGGTCTCTCCTCTTGGTGGTCAGTGGGACCGTGGTGAAGACACAGGTGGGTAAGTGTGAAATCAGCGCTGCGGCTGGACGGACCCCGCCCCCACCTGGCCATGATTTCTGCTGTTCTCCTCTAGTCCGGGGCTCTCTGGCCCCCATCACCTGGGACTTTCTCCAAGGGCTCTTCCAGCTTCAACCACCTGAGGCTGATTTCCTTTTAACCTGTGTGGCTCCACCAGAAACAGAGCTCCACAGGATGAAAGAAAGGCAGCTGGGTGAAGACCGGAAGCTTGGTTTGTCCAGGCTCCTAATCTCAGCTGGCCAGGACCGTATCTCTGGATATGAGCTGGGTTGAGTCCTGCCACCTCCTTCACCTGTTTCCATGTTCCCATCCTTGACCCAGAGCCCTTTTGGAAGCTGGCTGGGACAGGAACCTGACAATTCTTACTGGACAGAAGTCTGGGAGGTCTTGAGTCTGACAAGAGTCAGAGCATGGAGGAGATGATGTACCAAGCATGCCTAAGAACGGGGCTGGGACAGCTGGTTCCTGGCCTGGGATAACAGGAAGCGGGGCAGAGAGAGCCTGTAGCCCCCATCCAGGCTCTCTTGCCTCAGTGGTTCCCGAAAAGAGGCCCTTCTGCTGTCCTGTTGAGACTCGGCAGGCCCCCACGTGCAAGTGAGGCCGCCTCTGAAGGAGACTCCATCACTTGCCTTTCCAGCACTCCAGGAAGCAGAAGCTATAGGCTTGCAGATGGCGGAGGATTCTGGGATGCCCCTGCCCTGGGAGGCCTCCAGCCAGTGGAGGAGTCAGGGCATCGAGGTCATGCTGGAGGCGGAGCTGCCAGAGCCCCTCATCCACTCACCAGCAGCATCTGCTCAGGAGCCTGAGGACCCAGAGACCAAGCACTTAGCTCCATGGACGCCCCGCAGCATGGAGAAAGCGTGGATGCACTCGCTCGTTATTTCCCGAAGTGCATTCTAGCTCCAACCCCACCACACACTGCAGGAATCCCAGAGGCTTAGGAATCACGGCAGACTTTCCCAGGGGCTTCGCTATGCCTTTCCAGGGGCAGAGAGCAAGCAGCGTCTCTCAGACTAAGGTGAGTACAGGAGTCCTTATTCTGAACATCATTTAGGACTGATGGAACCTTCTTTGAGAAACAACGCACACTGCTCCCAGAGCTAGCCAGGGCTGGTTTGTGGCTGAGGTCAGAGAAGGGTGCTCAAAGCATACTGAGGACAAGGGATAGGAGGAAGATCCCTGGCTGCCTGGCGTTGCCTCTCTGGGGTTACAGGTCACAGAGGCCTGTGATGCCACCAGACGAGTGGGGTCAAAAAGCACCCTCCCGTTCTGCAGACAGCCTATGGCTTTCCATCAGCACCGACAGTGTCGGTTGTGAAGGAGGCACCAGAAGGGCCTGCCTGGTGGCCTTGGCAGCCTCCCCCAGAAGAGCAGAGGGTGCTGCCTGGCCCCACCCCTCCGATCTCTGCCCTCCCTCTCCTCCAGCACCACAGCCTGAGAACCTGGGAGGCCCAGCTGCCCAGAGGCTGCCTGACCCAGCACCCGAGACCCTGCAAGTAGGCCCCCAGTGAACTCTCCCTGGCCCCTGGCCTCCCCTGCACCCACCTCCTGACCCTGAATAGCCCTTTACATTTCCCCAGTGCACCTTTGATCCTCTGGGATCCTTTCCTATTGATTCACATCTAATCTGGTTTCCCATCTGATCTGGAAGAGCCCTCCACGCCTCTTTCCGCTCTGTGTTTTTCTAATCCTCAGCCCTGGTTACTTATCAAGGCCTCCCTAAGGGCTGGCCAGCTCCTCCTTCTCCCCTTAACATTCCTGCCTGTCCCCTCCCTCCCTCCTGCTGGTCATGGCCTTGCCTCACCAAATACCTGAGCTGGGAAACCTTGAGTCTGAGACACAGTCCTGAGTGCATCTGTCATTCTTCTCTGCCTCTGTTCGCTTAACCAACTTGTTTGTATCAAGCACATTCTCCGCACGAGATGCGGGGGCCTCCTGGTGCCAGGGCCCCTGTCATGCTCCACAGGCCATTGTCCCCACTGACCAGCTACAGACAGCCTCACTTTATAGAATGTGGGTCAGGCTGCCATGTCCTGGCTTGATACACTTATGCCCCCACCAGAGGCACCTAGGAAGCACAGCCCGCAGGAAGGCAGGCCCAGGCCCCTCACCTCCTCTTTCTCCTGAGGCATCCAGCATGATGCCCACGTGGGAATAAAAGATCGCATTGTCCTCCAGCAGCTATCTGGAAGGGGTAGGCACAGAAAGGCCAAGAGTAGCAAACTTCTGTCCCTGTCCAGTGAAGAAGGTGCCTGCAGAGCTCCTCCCCTCACAGGAGGTGGAGACGAGAGGACAGCCAGGGACCCATGTCAGCCCCTGGCCACACTTGGGCTCCCAGGCCGGTCCCAGTGCAACATGAACATACAGTACCTCTCGTTCAAGAATTATAAATGTCAAGATAGTAACTGCAGAGCTCTGAGCCCAGCAAAGGACCTCCTGATCAATGGCCAGGGGCACGGCACAGATTACTCATCCACAAAGCTGGGCCAGGGCAGGGTACCGAGCAAGGCTCCAGAATGGAATCCACTGTCATTCCCTGTGCCCGTGGAGCTGCATACCTGGCTCCAGGTGTACCCCAGCCTCTAGTTCCTCTCCCCACCTTCTAAAGCCCTGCCGCCCCCAGCCTGGCTGTCCTTTCTTCTGAAGGTCACTCCCCCACCCCCAGACAGGTCATCCCTGTTCTTCCCAAGTATTGGACTAAGAGTTACAGAACTCAGAATGGGAAATGCTTGGCAATCATGGCCCTGCCTGGGCACTGAGCTGTTGCCTGTTTACTCAGCTGCCATCTCCCCAGACTCTGAGTTTCTCCGGAATGGGTGCAGAAGCAGCTGGGTGATCAGTAGATGGGGACAGATGGGTGGATGTACTGATGGATGGACAAATGGGTGAGTGGACAAAGGGGTGGAAAAAAATGGAGAGATGGATGGAAGGAGGGACAGGTTGGTGAGTGGATGGGTGGATGGATGGATTGATGGATGGATGGATGGATGGATGGATGGATGGATGGATGGATGGATGGACAAACAGATAGTTAGATGAATGGATGGATAAATGGATGCAAGAAACCAAGAGCCAATGAGCTGTGGACAGGATATGGTGCTGAGTCCATGACTACTGAGGTCTTGCTATGGACAACAGAGCAAGCTTCATGTATACCGCAGGCAGCGTCAGCAGAGCTTTGTCCCCCAAAACTTTGAGCGGCAAGGGCTATGGAAAGCAAGGAGCTGAGAGGACCGTGGCCAGACAGGAGCACCCCTGAGCACCAGGGGAAGCAGGTGATGGCTGCACTGGGGTGAAGATGAGCTCTGTAGAGCGGGCCCCTCTTTGCCCTTAGCCTTTATTTCAGAAAGGTAGGCAGTGGATGGATTGCCCTTTTTTTAATGACAGATTTGTTGAGGTATAATTCACATACTGTACACTATACCTATTCAGTGTTGTTAGAATATATAGAGTTGTGAATCCATGACCATTCTCACTTTTAGAACGTTTTAGCTGCCCAGATCGCTACTGTTCCCTCCGTAACCCTATCTCCCTACCCCGGCAAGCACTATTCTACTTTCTGTTTCCATAATTTACCAACATTTCATATAGGTATATTATTTTATGTATTTTATTTATACTTCCTATAAATGGAATTACACAAGATCTCTTGTGCCTGGCTTATTTCACTCAGTATAATGTTTTCAAGGTTCATCAGTATTACAGCATGTACTTCATGCTTTTTATGGCTGAATAATATTCCACTGCATGGATAGATTATATCTTATTTATCCATTCATTGGTTGGTAGACCTTTGGGTTGTTTCCAACTTCTGACTATTGTGAGTGATGCTGCTGTACACAACTGTCTGCATCTCTGTTTTCAGCTCTCTGGAGCTCTCTGGCAGTGCAGTGAATCACAGGAGCACTATATTTTGAAGAACTGTTGTGCTGTTTCCCAGTGTGGCAGCACCTTTTTACATTCCCACTAACAGAGAATGAAGCTTCTGAGTCCTGCACATCTTGCCAACCCTTGTTACATGCATATGGTTGACACTGTGAGAAGCGACATGGGTAGATGGCCAAGGCCTCAGAAGCAGATCCCAGGTGTCTTGGGGAGTCCTTTGTGCTGGGAGGACCAGGGGCCTGGGAGAACTCCTGGCTGCAGAGGTCCCAGTGAAGGGCCCTGGGACAGCCCCACAGTAGAACAAGGAGCATGCACTGCCCAAGGACAGGTGCATTCTCATCTGGAGGAGAAAGTGAGCCATGTGTACACCCAAGGGAGACATGGGCCACTCTCAAAGCCCATGGGGAAGAGCAAATCCCCAGAAGGAGCACCAAGGGGTGGACCATTGCAATGCTTAGCTGGAGCGTGCTTCACAGGGTCAGGCATTCATGCCAGGGTGACCCCAGAGAGGGACAGCACAGGCTGGAGCTCCAACCCCCAGGAGGGAAATGAGAGGATGCCATCTTAGTTACTTTTCTCTTGTTGCTGACACAAAATTTTTGATGCCCAACGTTAAAGGGGAAAAGGTTTAGTTAGCTCACAGTTGGTAGAGGTTTTAGTCCATCATGGGCTGGCTCCAAGGCAGGGTGGTATGGCAGAGAGGGACAGCTCACAGAGAGCAAAAGTTAGCAAAGCAAGCAAGAGGACAAGATGAGCCCCTTTCTGCCCCTTATATTGTATCCAGGTTACTGGGATTGGGGTGGTACCAAACCAATCCATGGACTGGTTTAATCATAACCCACCCTTAATCCTAGCATTACACCATGAAATTGATTACATACTCTAGATTCAGCCTCCTCTAAAAAAGCCCCACCTAGGACAGCATGAGGCTTTGGGGGTCATCTAGACACAAACTATAACAAGGGCTCAGAAACTTAGAGACCTTCCCACCCACCACCCCCAAGAGAGGAGGGGAGCCCTGGAAGAGTGAAGGGGCTGCAAATTAGTAAAAGATGGAAGTTTTGGTTTAGACTGAACTCAATCTTATCCTTTTTAAGAATAGGATTGTTGGTTAATTCAGTCATGCATTGCCCAACAGCAAGAACACGCTTGAGAGGAATCATTATACAGAGATCTCACAGGATGACCCAATAGGACCACCATAACTTGTGCAGTCTGTTGTTGACCAAGATGTTGGCACATAACACATTACTCTACAGAAAGGTAATGAGGAGAGCTACAGGCCTGTACGACAAACTTCACAGATAGAGGGAGAAGGAAAGGAAAGTAATAGCCCAGACACTCTGCAGCCCTGGGACTATTTCAGGGAGAGCTATTTCAGAGGCAGGGGGCCTGAGGGAACAGCTACTTGCATCATCCTGCAAGACTGAGGTCCCTGCTTCTAGCACATGCTCAGTGTGCCAAGAAGAAGATGATGCAGGTCAAGGCTCAGTCCTCCAGCTGCAGTTGCAGAAGACCCAAAGCTCCCCTTCTCTCAGGGTTGGGTTAATGCTGGAGCTTGATGATAAGGACAATGCTTGACCAAGCATCATGGTAAGATGTGGCTGTTTTTCTCATATTTGGGAACTGTCCTTCAAGAGCAGCCAGGGACCAGAGAACAATCTCCTCCTTTGCATAAGGAGGGAGCAGGTAGCGGGGGTCCAAGAACACCTGCCTCACTCACATCCTATAATTCTCAGTCAACCCAGCCAAAGCCATTGTGCTCTGGCCCTTTAAATCTTAAAGGGCTCCTGGAGCCCAGAATGGGCTGTGAGAAGCAGTGGAATGGAGAACACAGGTCTGAAACCCACCTCATTGCCACTAATAACCTGGAAAGTTCCAGAAGATTCCTGAAACATAGTATCATAACAACTTATAGGAAGAAGCGGTGTAAAGAAGATGTCTTGCTTGGAATTTAACCTGATTGTGGAAATTTCCAGAGAGAGCTTGGAAACTAGTGTGACTGCTGGCCCCACAGCACACACACTCTCTGGACACCTTCTCGTGGTGTGGGACTGATTTCACTCCGCTTTTGCATCCCAATTCCCTCACTCTTGGGGCGGGGGAGGGTTAACCATGAGCTACTTAGAAATACGTTTGAAGAGGAAGCATTAGGTCTCCATGGCAATGGTGATAAACTGTCACAAAAGAACATAAACCAAGTCCTGAGTAAGTAAATGACATGTTTTTAAAGAAGATTTTCTCATCACAACTGTCTACTTTCAAGGATGAGTAGTTCTATTCTACCTCTGGAGCCCTAGTAGGGTTCTGAGTGTGAGTTTGTGTCATTTCTTTTAAAAGGAGATGAAATCTTCATTTTAAAAAAATGCACCATAGGAATCTGATGCTCTTGTGGAAAAGTTAATTTTTAAATATTGTCGAGCTGGCTTTGGAAAGGGACACTGGAGGAAACTTAACCAGCCAGATATTAACACCCACTCTGGAGCCACAGTCATTTGACACTGCTCTTGGTACCAAAAAACCCATCTGTGGAAGGAAACAGAGTCCAGAAATTTCTCCAACTATGCACACACACACACACACACATGCACACATGGGAGTTTAAAATTGGACAAAGGACAGATTCTCTGTTGACATGAGCTGGAGTGATGGATCATCCATTCGGAAAAAGTCAAAGTTAGAAACTTGCCTCATACTATATACAAAGTGACTTCTAAGTGAATCAAAAGAGGGTTTTAAAAAAGACTATAAATGCATGGAGGCTAGTAAAGGAAAATATTCATATAAATTCAAGGGACAGGAAGTCTTCCGGAGCAAGACAGGAACCAGAAGCCATTAAGGAAAGGGAAATAAAACCCCAAACAATAGAACTGACTCCATGAGACACATATAAAGTCTTGTGAGCTCGTGTTCAGAAGCCACCGTAAAGGTCACGTTGTGAGGAAGACTGCGGAAAGACACCAAGCCTAGCGGCATCCAGGGGAAGGCGGTGGCCAAGGTCCTGTGAGGAGGAGCCAGGATGTGTCAGGACAGAGGCCAGCAGGGACAGAGGCAAAACGAACAGGAGTTGCCTGAACTATCAACAGCCTGTCGACTTGAGAAAAAGCCAAGATTACCTCAGAATCTAAAATCCAACCCTCTGGTGGTGCTCTCAAAGATTCCGCCCAGCTCAGACTGCAAATATTTAGGGAAAGGGGCACCGTGTCCACGCTGAGCATGTACAGACATTTTTCTTGCTATTATTCGCTAAGCCATACAGGACAGCAACTATTTATACAGCATATGTATCGTGTCAGGTACTCTAAGTCATCTTGAGGGGACTGAAATCACACAAGGGGGTGTGCGAACACCACAGTCTTCTATAAAGGGGAGCATCCGTCGGCGCTGGCGTCCTGGAGCCCCACAACCAACCAGAGACTTGTCATGAGCACGTCTGCCTCTTCCCCACCCACTCGCTAGCTGGTACTAGAGAGAACTTCCTCTCTGTCCCATCACACTGACTCCCTCCCCTCACCCCAGGCAGCTGTGGGTGTGGATCATAGGGACAGAGGTGTGGGCTTTATCAGGTGGGAGAAGCTGGAGGGAGCCATTGACAGTCTCAGCCTGAAAAGCAGGTGAATAAAGACCTGGAGGAGGGAAAAGGGGTCAGAACCTACCACCAAAAGAAACCCACTTCCAAGAGCGAAAGGAGGTGCTGACCAACAAAGGAATGGATAAAGAAAATGTGATGCATTCTCACTGTGGAATATGATTTAGCCCGAAAAAGGGTGAAATCACGTCAATTATGGCCACAGGGTCAGAGCTGGAAGGATGCTGTGTGAAGTATCATGAGCCAGGCACAGAAAGACGGATACCACATAGTCACACTCCTGCACGGAAGCTGAAGGAGTTAATCTCATAGGCACGGACCATAGAGGAGAGGTGAGAGAGGCTGGCACAGGAGGGAGGAGGGGAGATAGAGGGAGGTTGGATAATGGGAACCGAAATATAGTTACACAGGAGGAATCAATTCTAGTGCTCCACCGCACAGTGGGGTGAGTAGAGTCACCGTGACTCATTACAGTTTATAAAGAACTAGACGAGAAACATTCAAACATTTCCCAACACAGAGGAAATAATAAATCTCTAAGGAGATGAAAATGCTAATTGCCCTGATTTGATCATCACATGTTACATATAAGTGTCAACTGATCACGTGGTATCCTACAAATATGTACAATTTGTGTGTCAATGAAAAATAACAGAAGATAGAATGACACGAAAGGGGCGCCGGACTCACACAGGGAGGGTCTCCGGGAGTGGTAGTCTCTAGACAGGCTCCTCCCCTGCCAACCCAGAACCTCCCAGCTCCCCTACTGCTTCCCAGGCCCATCAAGAGGCTCAGCAGATTGCCGAGGCCCCCAGTGTCTCTTGCCTTTGTGCCGATGCACAGATAGTAGAATCCATTTCTAGGGAACTGCAAAAGAGCTTGTGGGAATTTGCGTTGCAACCAGGGATCAGATTGGGAAGAACTGGTATCTCATCACTGTGGAATCGGCCAGTCCATGAACATGGGCTACCTCCTCTCCACTGACTCCCCAAGTTTCTGACCCAGCAGGGCCAAGGAGGGGCCTGAGCCTTTTCTAGCTAGTGCTCAGGTGACAAGAATGCTACTGGTCCAGGGACCCCCACCTGGAGGACCCATTCAGTCCTGGAGTGGAGGCTGTGTCTGCTTCAGAAGGTGGGGTTACCTTGAAGACCAGGCCCTAGGACAGCTTTTGTTCACATGCAAATCACAAGAGCCAGTTCTGATGGGATTTACATGCAAATTGGTGGGGCTTTTTTTTTAATGTTTAATCTCTAGCAGGTAAATAGAGAATGGCCAGGAGGTCACAGGTGTGCAGGGTCTGGAGCTACAAGCCCCTTTCAGGAAAGGAGCTTTCCTTTAAATATCGGATTCCTCAACTTACCAGGACACTGTGTCACCTTTTTGTGGCCCTAGAACACAGAAACATACAAGTGAACTTCACTGGGGTCTTAATCATTGCATGGAGAGGGCTGGAGCTGCCTCCCTCGGCCCAGACACAGCCCTGTGGCCCAGAGCAGGACAGTGGAGGTCACAACCTGTACCCACAGCACCAGAGAGCCGGCCTGCTGACCTCACACCAGGCACCCACAGCTGCTCGCTGCATTGGGTCCCTGGAGCCCATGGCTCACCCGCAGCCCAGCCACAGCCTGGGTGTGCAGGGTCCTGTTGCCTGGGACTCCCACACTACCACCGAGGTCTTCCAAAAGTGGCCAGCAGCTGCCCTTGGGAGCTCCTCACACAGCAGCACCGGGAACTCACGTGAGCCAAGAGCTTTGGCTCTGAGGTGCCACAGACCTAGGAAAAGTATTAGCCACCTCATGGCGAGGCCCTCCTGGGGGAGCATCTCAGACCCTGCCAGGCTGGTAATGCAGAGGGTTACATGGCCTGGCTGTCCATGAGGGTCCAAGGTGACATGGGCTCCTTCCTGGCCTGTGCCTGGTGTCCTCCTCACAGACATCTCCAGGCATCTGAAGAGTACGAACCATGACCAGGTGGCTTCAGTAGCAGCCATTGTCCTGCATCCTGGAAGCTGGAAGGCCAAGACCAGGTGTCACAGGGCTGGTCCCTCCCGAGGCCTCTTTCCTCAGTTTGCCATCTTCTCCCTGTGTGCTTCCACGGTCATCCGAGTGTGTCTGTGTCATGACCTCCTCTTCTTATAAGGACCTAGGTAGACTGCTTCACCTCTGAGGCTTCACTTTAACTTAATCTCCTCTTTAAAGGCCTTGTCTCCAAACACAGTCTTGTTCTGAGAGACTGTGGGGTCAGGACCTCAGCATATGAATTTGGGGAACATACTTCAAAATAACAGCCATGGAAAGCCTCACATGACTCCCTGGCAGGCAGCCTGGATCTCTGAATCACCACATAGAGGACAGCTGCCCTGACATGTTACCCATTTTGCTGGTCTTTGGGTGAGGTGATCAGTTCTTGTGCTAATGAAGCTGTTGACATTGGGAGGTTTACTTGTTAAGAGAGCAAACCTAGCTTACCTGACTAACACAGCTGAGAGAGAACACCAAATGCATAACACACACACCATCCCTATAAGACTTGTACCCAGACAGACATGACTAATCCACCTTAGCACTCTCCTTCCCATCTCTGCCCCAGGCTCTGGGCAGCCCTTACCAATGGATCCATGAATGGTAAAATGGTAAAAGATCCCCCCCACTTACAATTGCCTCTCAGGTGGTTGAACAATTTTATCATCTCCTCATTTGGCACAAAGAGATCAAACGTGGGACCCAAGAAGGGGTTGTGCCCTTTAAAATTATCTAACACTGTCCTCCACTGACTATTCAGGTTTGTCGAAGCCTCTTTCCTTGTCACATCTCTGCCTTGCCATGGAGGGGCTGCTGAGTGGAGGTCACCTCCTTCCCCATCCTTAGCCCCCACTGTCCCTGCTCACCAACAGCCTCCATGACTTCTGCATCAGTGACAGTTTTCTCTCCCTTTTAGCTGCTACTTAGGAAAACCAAGTAGCCACTTGCTCTCAGAAGACGCCTGGGAGCCATCGGTTTCTCTCTCTTTTCCCGTCCCGCCCAGTGCCTGCCCCACAGCGGCAATGTCTCTTTCATGGAGCTCCCCAGCAGGACCTAAGGTCCAGACCGGAGCCCCTGTCCTAGCCATCTGCTCCCTCCCTTGTCCTGTGCAAGCCAGAGCTGTCCTAGGACACTGTTCCAAGCGGACGGATGAACAGACTGAACATGACTTTTTACAATGGGGCTTTGATCTGCCTAATGTCACAAGACAGGCTGGGGACAAGCGCCAGGCCCTGTGTGATTCCTGGTTCCCACAGGAGTGGCCTGTGCAGGTATTCACATGGGGAAGTTCTTGGCAGCCCTGCCCCTGAGGCTGTGCCCATCCCAGACACAGCCCCAGCAATTAGGTTTCCGAAAACAGTGGGTGAGGTCGGCTTGGCCAGGGCTCCAGCCTTGAGCCCCGAGGGCAGCATCAGGAGGAGCAGGGGTGGGAAGAGGCTGTCCCCTCGGGAGCGAGTGCCCTCCCGGAGTGAGCACAGCGCACACGTGGAATTCCTGTGGTCAGGGGCAGCCGGCTGTGCACAAAGGCCTGGCTGGCGTCTTTCACAATACACACTCTGTCCCCGGCTGATGGTGACCTTCGTCAAAGTACTTGGTGAATGGGCTGTGTCTGCATCCAGGTGCATCCAAGCTTTGGGCCCTGGAAGCCCATGAAGAGGCCGGGGCCGTGGGACAGTTCACAGGGCACTTTGTAACTCAGGTGCCCACGAGGCTGCCAGGGCCTGTCCTCGGGCTGTCAGGACGCATTATCCCTTCGGTGCGCAGGAACAATGGTCACACCTGTAACGCCATGTCCCGGCGGAGGATGAAAGGCCCTCGCTCCCTGCCGGCAGCTCCTGTTTCCCTGGCAGCTCCACACCCCGCTCCCCATGGCAGAAGCAGGATGTACAAGGAGCCCCAACAGATAATGGGGTGGCGGGCCTGGGACAGCCTGATTCTTCTGCAGCCCAGGGTCTAGTTGGGCAGGATGTCCAGTGACATCCTGCATGTCTTCCCTCCTGCTCGTATGGGGGTCCCGCCTGACCCCATGTAAAGTTTTCATCTGTATCACAGATGATTCCATATTTGGGGAAACTGAGGCTCAGAGAGACAAGAACACACATCTGGTAGCAGACAGCCTGGGCTGTGAATTCCTGGAAATATCTCGCGCGTGTCCCTGACGTCTCCACTGCTCACTCCACTCATCCCTAGCTTTGGTGACACTGGAAGGAGTAGAAGTGAGGTTGCTGTGACCATTTCACAGATGAGAAAACTGAGGCTGACAGGAGGTGCCCAGCTCAGTGTTAGTCATAGATCCAAGTCCTGTTCTTCTTTTGCTTCTGTCCTGCAAGAAGAGAAGAGGACAGCAGGAAGGAAGGTAGAAGGCACGGTCACTCAGACACTCTGCCCCAGTGCACTCTCCACGGGGCGCTCGGTGGCTATGGCCACCACTCTCCGACATCTGGGAGGCCTAAGCCTGTGCGTCTAATCACACTGAGTGGCTGGCCCGCTCGGGGCTGGTGATGACCACACAGGGAGACCTCAGCATCTACAGGTGGCGACTCTGGATCGGGTGTCCCGGTGACCACGAGGTACGCAGAGCACGAGTGGAACTGGGCTGACACAGCCCTGCCTGCACAAAGCTGCCATCAGGTGCCAAAGTGCATGTCCTGGGCAGGAACACACTCAAGTCTGCACAATAGTAACAGGTCCTTTGTGCCCAGTGGAGGGGACAGGCCCACCTGGGAACTTGCATTCCTGAGTGCATTCTCAGGGAACGACCCCAGAGACCACCTGAAATCTCCATGGCCAAGTCCCGACTCTTGTGCTCAGGCAGTGGGCTGGTGTCTTGGTGCCAGGCGCAGGACCAACATGAGAGCCTCGGAACTGTAATAATGAAGAATTAATCTGCCAAGCAGGGACTGTCAGTGTCCGGGGAACTCTCACCCCTTCCTGGGGCTGCCAGTTTCCTACAGGAATGCAGTTACACAATCGGTTTGTCAGGACACTGCCTTCAAGAATTCGGGTGAGGTTGCTTCAGCTGCAGCCGGTTCCTTTGATTCACATGTTCCCCACCAACTGACCCAGAGCCCTGGCTCCCTGCCATCCCACAGAGGCACAAACCTCCTGTGAGGGAACCCACACAAAAGCCAGGTAGTAGAGAAAGCAGCAGGAAGGGGATTGGGTATTTACCTGCCTGGTACCAAAATTTGTTACCAGGTCACATGAGAAGTCTGTTTGGGATACTGCTATACCCATTGTACAGAGGAGTACACTGAGGCCTGACAGTGCTGTAAGGAGCACACAGCCCCATGGCCAGCAAAAAGCAGAGCAGAAGCTTCTGATGACGGAGCCCACAGCATAGACACAGCATGCGTCTAGCCCGGCCCAGGTGGAAACATGAGTAAGAAAGTGTAGCCACAGGCTGGAACCAGGAAACAAATGTAAAAGACGAACTGGCTGCTCAAAACTATCAAGAGAAAGGAGAATCCAGTGTGATGGTTCATATGCTCAAGGAGTACATGTTGTCCCTGTGACAAAAGACTTGAGACAAACAACTTAAAGAAAGAAAGGTTCGTTTTGGATTATGATTTCAGAGGGTCAGTTCATGGTCACTTGTCCCTGTTGCTTTGGAACATGGCGGCAGGAGCATGTAGTGGAAAGGCTGATCACCCTGTGACAATTAGAAAGCAAAGAGAGAGGCAGGAGCTGGGGTTCAGCATCTCCTTCCCGAGGCAGCCCCTAGTGAGCTCACTTCCTCTATCCAGAAAGTTTGCTCCTCCTGAAGGTTTGCTGCCCCTCAATAATGCTGTGGGCCAGGAACCAAGGCTTTAACACAGGGCCTCTGGTGAATATTCCTGATCCAAACCCTACCAAAAAGTACTCCCAATTTATCCTGCTTGGGGACCAGGCCACTGTTGAAATCAGAGTGAAGTCACATGGAAGAGTTCATAAAAAAAGGGTCCCACTTAGGCAGTGACAGTGGGAGTGAGGTGAGTCAGTGAGGTGCTGGCCTGCCTGCTCCTTACCGGGAGCAGCTAAAATGTGTGAATTCCACTGCCAGCCATGAGGAACAGCAGAAACAGGCCCTGCCCTCCTATATTCAAAAACTTATAAAAATGAACAAAATATATGAAGAAAACCTCTTTTCCTGTACTGTCCAACAGTACTGGAATCTCCAGGACTGTGACACCTAGAAAAGAAAGAACTAAACCTTCCAGTCACCTTGACTTTCTGGGTGGGAACAGTTTTCAGGCCAGCAGGAAGGGAGGGGTGCTCAGCAGTCCCACCAAGTTGAAGAAACACAGATAAGAGCTAGGGAGGTCAAGACAGCTAGGACTGTCAAAGCAGGGTGCTAAAACAGAAGGAATTTTGCAGAGAAGAATTCCAGAAGCATTCTCAAGATCTCCTGGAGTCTTTGGCTGAGACTGATCTGCACACGTCCATGGGAAACTGCCAAAGCAGGCAGAGCACAGCTGACAGAGAGCTGAGACCCAAAGGACAGGGCTGAGATGCAGGCAGGTTCCCACAGCCACAGCAGAGAGACTGTGAAATACCTGGGCCACCCAGTGGGTTCCAGAGGAGTCATGGAGAAGAGCTAGTTCTACCATATAGGCTACTGAAGAACTACCCCCAAAAAAGCTTTAAAATAAACTTCAAAGGGATAAAAGAACCCTATAGCCTACCCAAACAAAATTCAATGATACCATAAAGAAAGACAAGAATCATCAAACTCAGAGCAAGGTGACACAATGTCCAGCATCCTAACGAAAATTACTAGGTATGTCAGCAGTTAGGAAAAGTTGACCGACAACCAGGAGAAAAACCCATCAGAAGACGCAGATCTTCAGAAGACACAGAGCAGGGATGATGATCCTAAGCTCCAGCACTGTGATCCTGAGCTCCAAGCCTCCAGAACTGTGAGCCAATAAATTTCCGCCCATTGTAAATTACCAAGTTTCAGATGCTCCATCGTAGAAGCACCAAACCGACCAAATTCTCCAAGATCTGCTGGACATCAAATGGTTTGACACTTATGTTTCAGTCCTAAAAAGAAAAAAAAAATAGGATAGTCAAAGTATTTGAAGAAATGATTTTCTAAATTTGATGAAAATTATACCTTCATATATTAAAACCCAAAATATTCATGGATCAGAATGCATAATCTGTAACTAAAACATATAAAATTCTGGGAGAAACAGATAAATTGTTTTAATAAATGCTGTTTAGGAAAAGATTCCTTTTATGTGACACCTTAAACACCATCCATTAAAAGATTGATGTCAAAAGTCTCCAAAAGAAGAAATTAATAAATGAGACTTCACCAAAACTAAAAAAAAATTCTCTTCATGGAAATACACTCTGCTAAAAATGAAAAGACAGGCTCCATCCTGGGAGAAAATATTTGCAAACTGACAAAGAACTTGTATCCAAAATATTTAAAGAACGATCAAAACTCAGTAATAAGAAAACAAACTACATAACAAAAATTGAGCTAAATATTTGAAGAAGCATTTCACCTAGAGATTAAAGCTGTAGTCAGATATTACGGTATGCATCTTCAGAATGGAAAATAAAATTAATAATTAATTATTGATTTACTTTAGGAAGAAAAATCCCTCAGAATGCAACCTGCTTGGGGGATTGGAGGATACAGTAACAGCAAATCTCACATGCTGTGGGGCAAAATGGTGCAGCCCCTCAATAAAATGGTTTGGCAATTTTTTAAATAAATATGTGCATTTAGGACCCCAAGGACTTTATCCAAAAGAAATGAATGCTTGTGTTCCCAGAAATCTGCATGGGAACACTTTCTGCAACTTTAAACAAAACTGTCCAAACTGAGGAACGACCCAAGTGTCCCTCAGTTCATGATGGGTGACAGATGTTGGTCCCAGCACATAGTGGAATATTACTCAGCAGTGAAAACCAGTGGGCTGTCAACATGCTCATGGAAATGCTGCTGTGCATTAGACCAAGGGGAAAGTTCAAGTACAAGGGGTTATGTGCTATGAAATTCCATTCATGTGATATTATGGAGAGGGCCAAATGACAGGAAGGGAGAGCAGATGGGTAATGTTGTGGACCAAATTATCTCTCCCAGATGCAAAAGCTCAAATTCCCAATGCAAGCCTATTTGGAGAAAGGGTCTTGAAGAGGTAATTAGGGCTACATAAGTTCAGAAGGACTGGTGCCCTTACAAGGAGAGAAACAGACCCGAATCTGTCTCTAGGAAGGGTAGACCCACAACACCTTGGTCTTGGACTTCCAGCCTCCAGACCTGCACAGAGCTTGGAATCTGTAGCTTGAGCCCCCATCTGTGGTCCCCTGTCACAGCAGCCCAAGATGATAACTATAAGGGGCAGCTGGAGTAGGTATTGGCCAGCAAGGGGCATCCCAGAGCAATGGAAGTGTTTGGTACCTTGGCTGTGTCTTTGACAGCACTGCACGTGATAGTCAAAACTCCCAGAATGATACACTGAAAAGGATGCTCTGTATAGCACATAAATTATACTTCAGTGAAGCAGCCAAGAGAAAATCAGTATCACAAGGATAGGACACCAAAGACAAATTGGCGGGACAACGCCCCAGCAGGAAGAAACTTCAGGTGTGGTGAGAGCGCTGGGGTGGGTGTGGGAGTCGCTGCCTGTACAGGCTGGGTGCCTGGAAGTGTCACAGAGGAGGTGCCATGGCCTCCACATGGCAGGGGAGGAGGGGTCACAGCCAAGACAAGCTTCTGAGGAAGAGGGAGGCCACGGCCACAGGGCGGTGGAGCACAGCTGTGGTCTAGCACTCTGGGAGGCTGAGGCAGGAAGATCACAAGTTAGAGCCCAGCCTGGGTAACTTAAAGTAAAAAAATTAAAAACAGGCTGGGGATGTAGCTCGGAGTAATGACCCTGGGCTCAATCTCCAAGGAAAAAAAGACGGGAGGGAGGGAGGGAGGGAAGAAGGGAATCAGCAGCCTAGACCTCAGCACACAGCATGCCAGGGCAGGAGGGAAGCTTCAGCCTGCAAGACCATAAAGGGGGCTGGAGTTTCTCAGAAGGCCTCAAACTCCAGGCCGAAGAAGTTGGTTTTGACAACAGCAAGGTCGTAGTAGACAAGAGGCTTCAGAAGCAGTGCTTCCCCTCCCGCCTGGTGGAGTGGCTTCTTGCTGCCATAACTCAGCTGGGGCCCTCGCTGCAGTTCCGTGGGAATTTCTGTCCCACAGAACCCTTTCCGTGGCTGCCGAGGGCCACACCCTCCCAAACGGTGTGTGGGATAAATGCATTCACCTAGGACAGCACTATACCTTCTCCAGCCACCCCTACTCAGCCTTTCTTCACTTCGTGCCAGCTACACCACCCTTTGCCGTGGCTCTGGTCCACTTCAGGCAGTCCTGCCTCAGGGCCTTTGCACATGCTGCTATCCACCCAGACCGCTCTTTCCCAGGTATCCATGGGGCTCACTATCAGACCTTTCAGGGCTCTGCTCAGTGTCCCTTACTCCTGGAGCCTGTGCTGACCACTCTGGCTGAAACAGCACCCGCACTCACACCCCATTCTCTAGCCTTCTTTGTAACCCTCCCATCTCTCCTTCATTGTCGGATAGAAACTGCATGTGAGAGTGACATCCCTTGACAGAGCATGTGGTGTCCATGAAGGAAGGACAGGGCTGGGTCGGAGGTCCAAGACAATGGCTTCCCACCGGGCTGGAGGCGGAGTCATAAAGGTCCCTCTTGGTCTATATTGAGGATTCCAAAGACTCTTTCCCCAAAGCCAAAGGGACCCGCCAGACACTCAGTCAGCCGGTACTCATTCATTAATGTGTCAACAGTCGACACGGTGGGCAGCAGGAGAGTCAGGCGTACCACCTCCCACACTCTCTCTGCCCAAGCTCACGTCCACGGGTGGAAACAGCAGAGGACACGCAGAGCTCGGCCATCAGGATACCAAGCGAAAGAGTCCTCTGCTCAGCATGGAGAATCTCGCCCAGCCACAGCCCTTGGGGGCTCTACCTGGGCACTGCCAGGTCCCTCCCTGCCCCGTGTAGTAGCCACCCACACTGTGTAACAAAGCGACCATAAGCTAAGGTGTCACCAAGTCGTGGCAGCTGGGTTCCCTTGGAGCCAGGGGTTTGTGAAGCCGCAGCAGAAGCCCGGCCTCCCTTATGGCCTTGCCTCGTACCTTCCCTCCACAGCACCCTGTCCACTACACCACATGCCAAGCTCGCCAGGGGAGGACACACGCTACAAAAGCAAGGACGTGGGGACTTGGACGTCTTGGGAGCTGGCTGTCATACGCTGCACTTTCCCTGAAGCCTGAGGCTGAGCGGCCCCCTCGGTGTGCACTGTCCTTCTCTCTCTCCCCACCTGAAGTCCACTTTCCCCTTCTAGACCCATCTCCAGGGGCTCCTTTCTGAGTCATTTCCTAGGTCTGCTGCAGGCTGAGTAAGGGCCCACTGAGGTCACATGGCTTCAGCCTCAGCCA
>PVLA01005706.1:34322-140008 GCA_004027455.1 Hydrochoerus hydrochaeris
TGGATGGAGGGATGGATGGATGGATGATGGATGGAGGGATGGATGGATGGATGATGGATGGAGGGATGGATGGATGGATGATGGATGGAGGGATGGATGGATGGATGATGGATGGAGGGATGGATGGATGGATGATGGATGGATGGAGGGATGGATGGATGATGGATGCATATATAAGTGGATGAGTAAATGAATAGATGGTTGAGTGAGTGAGTGGATGAATGGGCAGTTGCACAGGTGAACACTTGAGCAGATGGATGGGTGGAGGGGTAAGTAGACAGGGGGTTAGGGGGTGGATGGATGGACAGGTAGACAGCTGGCTGAACCAGTGACTAAATGGACAGGAGGATAGATAGACTGACCAACTGATTCATGGATCCATCTATCCATGGGTGGATTTTCCAATATTTCCCCTGAAAGGTAACTTCTTGGGATTCTTAGAAATTCCAAGCCAAGAAGAGCCAGCAATACCCAGAAACCACCAGTTCTTGACTGAGGCTGGGTTCAGGGTGGGTGAGAAGAAATCCTTGCTTCAGCACAAGGCCTCCACCCTCCTGGTGACATGCCTACCCTCTTCTCTCACATGTGTACATGGAAGCATGCCCACAGGATGCCCACAAGCCCGGACACCAGGACCTTGCCCAGGGAAGCTGGTCAGCTGGTCAGTCCTCCGTGGGGCTAGCAATTCAACATGAGGTCAGCCTCTTCTGGCATCATGTCCCAGGCTGGTGCAGGGCAGGGCCTGGGGCTCCCTGGAGAAGCAGAGGGGAGGTGCCCTGAGCCCTGCTCACCCTCTCACCTGCTCCTGCCATCTGGTCTCCCCCAGGCTCCCACAGAATCCTGCCCCACCCTTGGCCTCCTCCCTCCTTGCTCACCAGACAGCTCCCTGGGGACCCGAGATCCGTACAAACTCTGCGGTCAGTCGGGGGAATTGAATACCTGTGACAGCTTTTGCTCCTTTCAGGATGGGGACGGCCCTCTGAACCAGATTCCCTCCTGGGAAGCACAGGAGCCTGGCCTCAGTCCCCACTGGAGCTCTTACATGAGTGCAGCAGGAGGCAGCTCATTTTTTGAAGACACCAGGGATAGGGTGGTTGGATTTTTGAAGCCTAAATTTATACAACCTGGAAGCTCACTTGAGAAAACTGGCACCAAATTACAAACACAAATTGAGTGCAAAAATAATTGTCATTTAGAATGAAAAGGAAATCACAGCAAATGACAAATGTTAAAAGCTGACCAAAGCACTCACCCCAAATGCAGAAAAACAGCATTGGATTCAATTCATTAAACTGCCCTCCCTCCTCGAGAGCCCTGCTCTGTGTACTATCTGCCTGCGTATTCTTGGACTGGCTCTTCCTACAACAGTTTGGTAACAGGATTTCCACAGAGAGAATGGAAGATGGTTCAATCAGTCTTGTGACGTGATGGATTGAAATGTGTTGGTTATTCAAGAGAAAGAGTAAAGGCTGCATGAGCAGCTCGGGGGTAGAGCACTTGACAAGCATGTGTGAAGCCCTGGGTTCCACTCCCAGCACTGCCAAGAACAGTACAGCAATTTGCTCGTTTTTAATGGCTTAGGAGACTTGTTTTCAAACGCCATGGCTTGTATTGGCTAGATCACGTCTGAAATGTTCTCTACGCTTTCTTACAAGACATGGATATCGGTAGGGGACATACCAGTCCTTTGGCTTTACTCGTGGCCCCAGTGATCACAGCTAGGCAGCTAGCCCAGCTCAGGCTGGTCCTTGGGCAGAGAGAGGACAGAGGAAAGTCAACCTGTTGACGGTGTATCATCGACAACAAGCCCTGAGATTTTGGAGAAGGCATTTCTAACCCTGAGGCTTTCAAAACCTGCAATTCCAGACAATGCCACGGGGAGGTGCTTGGTCCTATGGTTGAAGACACGAGTCTTTAGGACAAAGAGGTGAGATTGGGGTGGACAGCTCCCGAGCACTGAGCACCGTGGAGAAAGGGTTTGCTCTGAGTGTGGGGTGTAGGAAGAGCTCAGGGAGTAGGAGAAGTTGGTCCCCCCAGCACCCCATCTCAGCCTGGCCTGGCCCAGCACACACATGCTGACCGCACAAATTCATCATGTGGTGACAGCCCAGGGTGCCTAGACCAAGTTCAGGTTCAAGGTTACTCCCAGGGAAGGCCGCTGGACCACCTGTGGGGTGTGAGACCCAGGGCTGGAGGGAGGGGCCTGGGAGCCTTGCCGTGGTTTAGCCACTTCTGGAAAATTCCCCCACTTATCTCAAAGCTTCAGTTTCTTCACCTGGAAAATAAGCAGGCAGGAAAAGAAATCATCTCTAGGCCCCTCTCAGCTTTGCAAGCTGTGACAAAACTGAACTTAACAAAAACACAGCCAAGACCTCGTCAGAAGGTAGCAAGGCCTGCTGCCTGTGGCTGATCGGGCCACACCTTTGGCCTAAGGCTCCGAGTCCTGACCTGGCCCGGCCATCCTCAGGCAGTGGCTCCTTGTCTACCTGTGGTCACCATCAGGCTCCAGGGTGTGCCCTGACAGGTTTGAGGACAGCCCACATCCGGATGGTCACTCTTTCCCACACATGCAGAAGCTTGGGCCACCTGACTGCAGGAAACGGACCTCCTCCTCCCAGAGCCCTTTCTTTGCTGAAAGGGACCCTGGCTCAGTTTCCTCTGCTGTAAAATGTGAGCCATGGGATCCTCCCAGGGTGACCTGAGATGATCCCAGAGATCTCAAATGCAGAAGAACCTGGCCTACGTTGTCCCACGCAGTCCTATGTCAGAGAAGTAGCAAGACGCTTACAAGCTGCCCCCCCACCATCCTTGGGCAAACCTGTCCCACGGGCACATCATACAGACCTCACTGGTGTCTTTAGTCCTGCCCTAAATCCCTCCTCTTATCCCATGGCCTTCACTGTCTCTACTGTCACCTAACAATGAATAAGTTGACATAGCTCGTGGCTGACCTCCATCTCACACTCACGCTGTGTTTCTACCACTCAACAAAGGGTGGCCCAGGAAGAAGTGCACCCCTGAGGTGCCCGGGGAAGGGTCCCTGGAGGGTTACAATGTGCCTCCCTCTATGTCTCACTGGAAAACCCCACAGCCGTGTCTGTCTCCTGCTGACTTCTCCCGACGTAAGTCCCTCACAGACGTGGGCAGTACCAAGGCCAACTCAGGCAAGCAGAGAGTGGGCGGGCAGGGGTGGATCGTGTGGCCCGCAAAGGGGACCCTCCCACCCACTCCTCCCTGCCTGCCGGGGAGGTTTCCTGGGGGACTGACGGGGTACAGATGGGGCCCACAAGCGCCATGGGTGGCAGGAGAGGGAGGTGAGCAGCCTTTGATATTCTACCCCTGGGCTCAGGCTCTTTCCTCTTTTGCCCCTTTCAGCCTGACACCAGGCAGAAGGCTGTGAGGCTTTTCCTTTCTAAAACATTTCTGAACCTCTTTTCATTGTGCCCATTCTGCTAGTAATGATAATGTGGGAAGAGGGTCACAAGATTTTGCATTTTTAATATTTTTTTTAACAATAGGTACAAGCTGCCAGCTAATTAAAGGACAAATTTCCTCCTATAGTTTCCGGAACATTCACTCTGATTTCAAGAGGGGAAATGTCTCCTCTGATGTACTTGGTTAAATAGTTCCTGGTTGATCCATTTGGGAGGCAGAATGGACCGTATCATGTTGGTTGTGTTTATAAAGAAGGAAAAATTCCTCTAGGGGAAGCAGGGGTCTCCTTGCCAGCCCTGGGTCAGTCCAGGATGACCCTGGTTCCCACTGGGCAGTTGAAGGAGAGTTGGCTGTGGTCAGAAGGTCTGCCCTGGCCTCCAGTGGTCTCAGGAGTGGCCCAAGGATGGCTCTGAGACCATAAAGCAGAGGGTGACACACCTTCTCCCCCTCTGAAGAAATGGACACAGGACATGTTGTGGCAATTTTGGCTCAGCTGCTCCCAGATTCCATCCCCCAATGGCCGTGTGAGAAAGCATGCTTATTATTTTTACGCCACTAAATTTGGGGTTAAATATGTACATAGCAAAATGTCATTCATACAAAGGAAACAGAAAAAAATATTTGAAGAGAGAATGGCTCAAATGTTTCCAGATATGATATAAACCCTAAACCCACAGAAGCCAAGAAGCTTAACAAACTCCACGCAAGATAAATTTGAAGACAGCAATGCTAAGGACTTTATAATCAAACCAGCAAAAAAGGAAGAAAGATAAGGATAGGAAACACTTTTATTGATGATCATATACGGTTTATAGAAATGCGAAAGTTTCATAGCAAATAGTAGTAAGTGTATGTTCTTTCTTTCTTGGGGTGTAGATTTCTATAAATATCAATTCAATCAAGGTGGTTGAGAATGATGCCCATATCTTCCATTCTTTTTTCAGCTTTGGTCTCATTATATGAATTTATAATAGATGAGTATTTAAATTTGTGATGATGTTTACAAATTTTTTTCTCCCTGTAATTTTGTTTCATTTATGTTGAAGCAAAAATTGTTTCTTTTAATAGGCATATGCATGTTTTGATTATTTTTCTTCCTTACAAATGTACCTTTGCCATTTATTAAATGTCTTTTTAAAAAAATTTTTCAGGGGCTCTCTAAAATAAAAAAAAAAATTGGGGGAGGTGTTGAGATAGAGTCTCGCCGTGTCATGCAGGCTGGCCTCAACTACTTGGTGATCCTCCTGTCTCAGCCTCCCAAATACTGGATTACAGGTATGTTCCCCATTTATTAAATAAAACTTATTACAATGACTATTTTTTATGTTATCATAAAATGTTCCTTTTCATCTCAGTTATTACAAATTGTCTAGAAGCTAATTTTATTCAATTTTAATACAACTTCCACTTTTTTTGTGTGTGTGTGTGCCCGGGATCAAACTCACAACCTCGCCCTTGCTAGGCAGGCACTTACACCACTGAGCTAAATCCCCAGCTTTCTTATGCTATAGTTTTCATGGTATATGGTCTTCCATCTATATCTTTTCAATCTCTTTGTGTCTTTATATTTAAAGGGCATCTCCTGTTAATAACAGATTAGATCTCTCTGTCTCCAACTTCTTAATATTATATAATTGGATTCTATTTTATTTTCTTTATTATACATATTTCTTTACCCTCTCTGCCTTTCCTCTTTTTGTGTGTTTAATTGAATTGTCTGTTTAATTGAATTTTTTGAAATTCTTTCTATGAGCTAACATTTAACTATGCCCTTTTGCCATTATTTGTGAACAAATCTGTTTTCCTCCAAGAAAATCTAAGAGATTAAATCTTACTCATCAGCGACAATAAAACAAAGTCACTTTAAGAGACAGTATTTAAAGGGGAACATGAAAAGGAGAAAAAAAAGGAAGAGAAAAGAAAAAAAGAAGAATAGAAGGGTAAAAATGGAAACAAAGGTTTTGTAAACAAGGAGGGGAAAAAGAACTGAACAGAAGGAAGAGGATTGGGAGAAAAAGACGAATCAAGATACGGTATATACAGGCACAAATTCCTTATGAAGAATGTGATCATTATTTATGTCTAAAATGTACCAATAAAATTAATTTTTTTTAAAAAAAGTATTCAACATAAAAAAAGACAACATTTAAAACAGCATCAGTTTATGAACCAGTCAGGACCTAGGAACGAGTCTAAGGAAAGAGAATGTAAATTCTTCACGGAGAAAGTTCTAGCTCTCCGCTGGGAGACGTGAGGGAAGAGCTGAACGAGTCAGGTGCCTCACTGCACTCAGGGGGAGCTGGCCGAGGTGTCCTGCAGGAGACAGCTCAGCTCTGGGCAACCCAGGAATCCAAGGCAAAACTAACCAAAAGTCCGAGAGGCTACCTTGTGAAATTTGGTGTGGTGGTCTTGACGTTTATGAGAACAGCAGAGCATAACCGAGTCCTAAGCACACCAGACGATCTAACAGAAAGAAAGATCAAGTAGAACAGAAAAGGATGTAGGAGAAAGGCAAGTGCAGAAAAAGATTTGCCATAAAACGATTGTCATTAAAATTGTGTGACATGAGCACAGGATTAAGTGGGTGGAACAGAGGATGGATATGAATTTTATGGGCATGATAAGAATACTAGGTGCGATTGAAAAATACAGTGACTGTTTTAATTTTTTGAAAAATGTATTACAGTAAAAGGCGCCTTGGCCCGGATCCCCCCTCAGAAATGCCTTCCCTCGCTTTCAACGCGCTTAGCTCACCATTCCGGCTCTTTCTGAAGCAGTTCTGGGAGTTCTTCTTTTGAGTGTCTTTAACTGTCCTTGTCATGATTGCCTCGCAGTCCTGAATGGATTCAAAACATTTACCTGTCACGGCCATTTGGCTTTGGGGGAAGAACCTGCAGTCATACGGTGCCAGGCCCGGTGAGTGAAGAGGATATGGACGCATGGTGATGTTTTTATGGGCTCGGCTTTCCCTCGGATGGCTCTCAGCAACCACCTTGATCGTATTTTTTTTGGTCACACCTCATAAAGACATTCATGAAATAAGATTTCCACATCTGCTTCGGTAAGTGGCAGCAGGAGCGATAAGTGTGTTCCAAGGAAAGGGGAGGATTTAAAGGGTGATTAAGCACAATGTGCCTTTACTGCAATACTTTTTTTAAAAACGTAAGTATTTACCATATATTTTGATCAGCCCATGTACACCCCTAGAAAAGGAAAACAAACAAACAGACACATATTCAAATATGTGGGTCTGGGACAAGCAACTTATAGAGGAAAACAAGAAAAAAATCCAATCCTTTCCTCACGTCTGCAAAAAGAGATAAAATTCCAATGGAATCAAAGATCTAAATAAGCACAAAGAATCTATTAATTTCTTAAATAAAACCTAAAGAATATCCTTATGACACAGAAACAAGGAAAGATATATTAAAGCAACTTAAAAAGCACAAGCAATATTGTTAAATTTTACTATGACTTTATCACAGAAGGTACCACAGGCAAAGGAAGATCTGCATGATTTTGTCACAGAGCACAGAGAAAGAAATCTATGTCGTGATGATCACTGACAAAGGATTCATAGCTGCACCATGTAAAGAGCTTCTACAAATCAACAACAAAGGTGAGAAATGAACAATTTGTTCCAAGAGTCAAAAGACAGAGCAAGAGACCAGAACAAGACATCACGACCTACTTAGGAATCAAGGAAATGAAACTTCAAGCAGTAAATGAAAGCAAAAAGCCTCAAATTAGCAAGAAAGAGAAGTCAGCAGGTGTTAAACACAGACAGTGCTGGCAAGCAGGAATTCTTGCACAATGCTGTCACCTTTGCTCAGGGCACAGGAAGAACAGAGTAAGGGGAAGGGGAAGGGCCAAAGCCTTCTGTCAGCTTATGAAGGGATTTCTGCAGAATCTCTGTCTGTGACTTCTATTATATCCCACTGGCCACAATGGTGTCCCATTGTCCTGCAAAGGAGGCTAGGCACATCATTTTTTAGAGGGGTCAACAGACTGCCCAAGTCATGCTTTTGGCAATAATGCCCTTCGTAGGCATTGGTCTCCTTGGTCCCCACTCCTGCTGGAGCTGTGACCCTCCAGTTTTTGGGCGTCTCCACACCAGGGAGCCCCATACCCCTTCTGCACATCCAATTCCTCTTGGGGAAATGCCAGGGAGGCATCAGGAATCCGGCAGAGTTGCACATGATGGGGAGGCCTTGTGGTGACAACAGGGTGACAAAATGACAAGCTGGAGCAAAGAACCTTATAGTGAAGCACACACAGGGGCCCTGGGTCTCAGGCCAGGGCTTCAGTCTCAGGTCTTGGTCAGACCATAGCTAGTGCCTGTTGTTCTGTACCCAGCATCCATTCACCCTGCTCTAGGCACCATAACCCACTTTTCTGAGGAGAGACTCTTTGGGGGTGGGTTCATTCTATTGGCCAGAGGTAGAACATGTGATCCAAAACAAACCAATCAGCCCCAGGTCTCATCGATTGGTCAGGGATGGTCATAGAGCCCAATCCCAACCAAGGAGGCTTTTGCTAGGGAATGCTGGGAAAAGACTCTTGCTCTTCCTTGCTGGACACCATCTTTTGAGCTCACGTAGAGAGCTGAGCAGAGAGTCCACAGAGCCCAGGAGACCTTGAGGACACTGAGACAGAGGGACAAGGTCCTGAGCTCTGAGGCCCTGGTCCGGGACAAGGCTTTACCTCTAGACTTCCTGTTCACAAGTCAATACATTTTTTACTCAATCCACTTTGAGTTGGTTTTCTACCCCTGGTAAATGACTCCCAAACATTCCAAGACCCCAGGTGCAGGATGCTAGGTGCCTGTCCCCGTGGCCATGGCACAGGCTGCCTATCAGTGGCAGACGCCAGTCCTCCACATTGCAGTCAAGCTGTCCCTCTTTCCTTCCACTGCCGGGTGATGGGTTTAATTTATTGTAGGAAACCCTTAAAGGCATAGGCGCTTTTGGAGCACCCGTGACAATAGGCATAAAGCATGCATTTAACCGGTCTGAATGGAGACTAGATTTACTGTCTGGGCTAGACGGGATTTTTGTCCCCAAGTCATCTCGGAGTACATTGGCCACTAAAGATCTCAACAGAAGACGAAGACGGAACAAAGGAAGTAAATTTTAAAAGGAACTTTGTCAAGGAGGTTTAGATGCCCACCAGATAGAAAACCGCACTGGCCTCACCCAAACGCCTGTTGGATCTGCCCGGCGGTTGGGGATCAGAGGGAGATACTAATGAAGTCGTTTAAATGCACGTTTGATGGACCCCGGAGAATGGGTCCAATTTCATACAAGCCTGCAGCAAGGTTAAGGAATCAAAGAAGGTGGCTGTCAGATTGGCTGCCGAGGACAAGGCCCCATTGTGCGGCCTGCCTTTTCCAGTGTGAAGTGTGGTTTTAACTACAGTGTTTACCAATGTGTACTTCCCAGCCCAGCCTGGCCGACTGGGCCTGCAGAATTTATGACCAGGAACAAACCTCTTGTTGGGGGGGGGAAGAAAACAGCTCCTACCAGCTGGGAAAGGTCTGTTGATAGGGCCCGGCAGAGCTGCATTAAGCGGGCTGGGCCCAGCCAGCGCCATGGGGGGCGGGCGGCGGCATTGGCAAAGCCAGAGGCCTAGCGCTACAGATGGAAGGGTCCTGCCTTGTGAGAACAATCAGAGGAGGAAGGAGGCCTGAGAGCCCTCTGAGGCCCCCTGACAGCTTTCAAAGTGGCTTGTCTCATTCTTGTCTCCCAAAGACAATTCGAATCTGGGCCCCTCGAGGTTGAATACCCCTGGGAGCCTCAGCGCTGCCAGTCGCACAGGCTGGAGACTGAGAAATTCACAGGCGCCCAGCACCCAGCATGGCCAGTCAGAGGAGGGGGGGAGATAACTGCTGGTGGAGTATTTTTGTGAATTGCCCCCTCCCCAGCTCAGAAACTGGGTTCCCTCTCCAGACCTCCATGTGGCACCCACAGCCTGGAGGCTCAGTTGGGGCTCCGGGCCCAAGGCCTTGGCTGCTGGCCTGGCTGCCTCAGTTCCCTGCCCCTGGCTTTGGACAAGTACAGCTCCTCTCCCTGCAAGCAGACGCTGGAGCATCCTGGCCTGGCCTGGTGGAGCTCGGCCTTCCTCAGCTAAGATGGGCCAGCTGCAGCGCCATCCTCTGGCTCTTGTGGGTGGGGCCTCTGAACCCCATGACACTCGGCACCCAGCTTCTTATGTGCCATCCAGTAACACCCAACACAGGAGCTAGAGCTGCCTGACTTCGGCAGGAGGATACGCACATCCATCAAGGAGAATTCCTGCACGGGGTATGGGAATAAACCCACACACATGTGCCCCGTTTGTTATTGACAAAGAATCCAAAGCACCTCCGTGGGGAAACAGCAACATGCATAATGACCCCCACAGACAATCCAGGGAGCCCCAACCTAAGCATCATCCCCTGTACAGAATTAACTCATAATGGAGCACTTGCGTGTGAACTATGTAACTTTTGGAAAACATTCTGGGGAAAATCTTCAGGAGCTAGAGCCAGGCAGAGTGTCTAGATGGCAGCACCCAAAGGACCATCCATCAAAAGGAATCTCAGTAAACTGACGTTAGGGGAAAGATTTATGAGATCTGAAGAGAAACCAGACTATTAAACTGACTTTAAAAGCATAAAAACCATTGCTCTGCCAGTGAACTCCATCAAGCGGATGGGAAAACAAGCTAGAGGCTGGGAGGAAGTGTCTGCGACATATGTATCCAACAAGGACTAGCATCTAGGCTCTGGAACAAACTCTTAGCATCCAGCATGGGAAAAGCCAGCAGTCCCGTTAGAAGATGGGCAAATGACATGAAACGACACTTTCCCTAAGGGAATCTCCTGACGGCAAAGGAGTACAGAGGTGGATCTCGGCGTGGTTAACCACCGGGGAAGTGCAGGTTAAATCCACAATAAGATAATCCCACCCGTTGCCCATTGGAACAGCTAGAATAAGAAATAAGGACATCAACTGCCAGCTGGGGTATGACAGAATAGGGTCCTTCCTCCGAGGCTGGTGAGGGTGGAAAATGACCCCACCAATTCGGGAATGTTTTAAAAACAAAATATGAGGGCTGGAGTGTAGCTCAATGACAGAGAACCTATTGAGCATTCGTGAGGGTCTGGGGTTAACCCTCAGCTCAATCACTCACTCAATCAACAAATGGTGAAAACTATAAAAGCCAGCAATTGAATTTGTGAGCATCAAACTCAACAGAAATAAAGACATATGTTCACAGCAAAACCTCCACACAAGTGTTTCTAAGAGCTTTACTTGTGTTAGAAACAAACTGAGACATAACCCAAATGTTCTTCCCCAGGTGAATTATCGAACAAACTCTGGTACACCCACGCTATGGAGTATTACTCAGCAACAAAAAAGAAGGAGCTACAACAACCCGGATGAATTTCTAAAGTATGATGCTAAGAAGAAAAAAAGTATTATTCCACCTCCATAGCAGCCTTGAAATGGCAAATTTGTAGACACAGAGAATCGATATGCCTTTGCCAGAGGTTAAGGATGAGATGAGGTAGGGACAAGTGAAACCTTCCCAACTAGGAAAACTCAACACGAGGGATCCACATGGTGAGTGAAATATTCCATCAACCGGTGAGCTGGCTGCCGACAGCTTGGGTGCAGCGCCGTCTCATCGTTTTGCAAGATGTTGGGCTAGGAACAGGGCTCAGTGGTAGAGTGCTGGCCAATCCCTGGCACCAAAAAGAAGGAAGGAGGAGGGGAAGGGAGGAGGAGGAAGGAGAAGGGGTGGGGGTGGGGGAAGAAAATAGAGGGGTCTCCCACTGCCCGATGGCACGGTAGTGGGAGACCTGGGTAAAGAATGCCCGGGATATCTTCGCGTTATTTCTTATAACTTTTTATTTTGAGTCTCTACTGATCTCAAAATAAAAAGTTTAATTTTTTAAAAGGCAAAAAAAAAAAGAGAGAGAGAGAGAGAAATTAGAAGAAATCACAAAAGGTAATTCAAAGCTTGAAAGGGCAAGCCACAGGATGGAGAGATTCATGACACACCAGCTGACAAAAGGCCTGTGACCAGGGTCCAGAAACAACTTTCAAAGGTCAGTGAGAGCAAGACGGACACCTGCTGGTTAGAATGTTTTTGGCAGCTTGGCCAGGTACCTCCTGCAGTGATGTCTCCACAGCCAGTAACAGGGGACAAGAAGCAGTCGACATCGTCCACCTCAGGAAACACAGGTATTTGCAGTGTAACCACCAGAATGGCCAAAATGGCAAGCACTGACCACAGCAAACATTGGTGGAGCCAGAACTCTCAGGCCCAGCACTAGAGAGGTAAAAAGAGGCAGGAGACAGAGTTCCTTGCAATTCAGGGCCATTTGAACCATCACTTAATAGTCAAGACCCCCACCTTCCCCACCCTGGAGGGGGGACACTTGTGTCCACCTGAGATGGGTGCTGGGACTCCCAGATATTTCATTCATAACAGCCCAGTTCACTGGGGTACAGTGGCATACGCTCATAATCTCAGTACTATGGGAAGCTGAGGCAGGAGGATTGCAAATTCAAGTTTAGCTTGGGCAACTTAAGAAGACTCTTGTCTCAAAATAAAAATTAAAAAGTGCTGGGAATGTAGCACAGTACAAAGGTCCTGGGTTCAGTCTCCAGTACTGCCAAAAGAAAAAGCGCCCAGGTCTAAGAGCACGTCACATGTCTGCCCAACAAGTGAATAAATAAGCTAATGCAGGCAAATTCATACAAAGCGGGCTTCTTAGCAATTTTTAGAAAAAAGAACAGATCTTCGCTATACACCATGATATGAGTCTTACAAAAATTGTGTTGCTTGAAAGAAGCCGATAGAAAGGGGTCGTGCTGAAGGAGGGCACATTGAAGCAATTTGAGGATTAAGGACCTAGCACATTACCTGGGCTGACACTCTAGGGTACCGGGATCCTGAGGACTGAGACAGTGGCTGGGATGTGGACATCTGTGGATTCCCTGGAGCCTAAGGTACAAACGCGTTGCTTAGGTGTATATTTAAACTCTACTTCAGAAACTCATTTGTATCCTGGTTAATGTATAAGATAAGAAAGAGAGCAGAGGCGAAGGCTGAGTTCTGTGGTCAAGAGACTCAATGGGACAGGATGGTCCACACCACTTCCGGCCCCTGAAGCTGCACAGAGGAGGCAGCACCCGGAGGATTCTGGGTAAAACTCCCATGCAGCACCGCGGGGGACAGGGCCCAGCTCCCACCCCCAGCAAGACCCGGGCAGCCCTGCAGCTGGATCTGAACTTGTACACCAGGATGAGGCTGAGGGAGTGGAGGCAGGGGAGGAGCCTGACCCCCTGAGGCCCTGGATGGCCCTGCCAGTGGGAAGCGGCACTGTGGGAAGGTGAGGAAAAGCCACTCCTAAGAGGAAATCTCCAGGGCTGCCCCGGGCTGCCCTTTCTCTGGGCACAGAGCTGACAGCTCATAAATGCTGGCTGTGGCGCAGTGAATTCCCAGGGCAGGAGATAGTCCATGGCTCGGCTCCATTCCCGGGGAGCTGCTCTGGGAATTGACTCGCAGGCTGATTAATGATCAGACTTCATGAAAGAGTTGACAAAGTACCTCCAACAAATGAAACTCAGGGTGCAGATCCTGGCCCCGCCTTTGGACGGCTGTGTGACAATGGGCAAATTGCTTAACCTCTCTGAGCCTGCTTTTTATCAACCAAAAAGAATGAGGCTGGTAACTCACTCTGCTTCCTAAGATTGTATGGACTTCTATGCATAGAGGTCTCTCATCAGTGCCTGGGCTGCCATAGTTGAGTCACAGGGACAATTAGTGAACCAGGCAGGGCTGATCACTATCTGAGTCTGACCTCCCAGAACTGTCACGCAAGCCCGTCCACTACAGCAGCCACTGGTCACCTGTGTGGCCTCTGAGTACTTAAAATGTATTGAATTTTAAATCAAGATGCATTAGATGTCAAAGACTATTTTATCCAGTGCCCCATACGCGCTAGGCAGGTGCTACACACACACACCACCCCCGCCATCAGCCTGAGCCCTTCTCATTTTTATTTTGACCCAGGGTTTCAGTAAATTGCCTGAACTGTCTCAAACTTGCAATCCTCCTGCCTCAGCCTCCTGAGTGCCAGGGTTATGTGTGCTACAGCCCCAGCTTTTTTTCTTTTTGATACAGTGACAGGAAGGTGTGACACCATCCGGGCAGTTTGCATTGGCACCTTCCGTTCCAAGGCACAGCTCAGCCACGCACTCCTGTCTTTGACATCCTGGCTCCCCTGGGCCTGTAACTTCTGGTCTGCCTCCTTCAAGATCCTTCTCTCGCCCATGAGAAACCCAACTCTAGAGCTGCTCCCACCTCCTCCATTCTCATCCCCAGCATCTGGCGGCTCATTTCTAGTAGTAACGGGGTGTCATTCCAGGAAGGAGGAAAAAATGTGGAACCAGGAGAGGAAAAAATTAGGTGGTGCCTTGCGGGTACCCGAGAGTGAGCACAGCCCCCCCGTTCCTGCTCCTCTAGCTGCAGAGCACAGGACTCAGTCTTGGTGCGGGAGGAAGCTGCCCTGTCACCAGAACCGTGCGCCTGGTCCCCAAGGTAAGGACAACGACCTCGTGGGAATCGTTCAGTGAGGTCCCAGGAGAACAGAGCTGGAGACCACTGCTGCCTGGACCCAGCCCCATGGCTACTGGGGGCCCTCCAGGGTACGCTCTGCTGCTCCTCTTTGTCCCCTGAGACCTCCCGGAGCTGTTGAGGCAGCCAGGGTGCTCCACAGGAAGAACAGCCTGGCTGCCGCCTTCAGGGTCTTGTAAGTCAGCCAGGTACTTGACAGCCCCCTGAGGACTGTTGGGAGACTGAGCCACAGCCTGAAGGAGCAGCTTCTCAGGGAGGGCAAGGACAGCTGTGTGTCCAGCCCCCGAGGGGCCTGCAGAGGCCTCAAAGATGACAAGTCCCTAGCAGGAAGCCAGGCTGGCGCCACCTCTGCCCACCGCCCTGAGCATCTTTCCTCCTGCGGCCAGACTGAGTGGAAGGAGAGGTCCCCAAGTGAGCCAAGCCACTGTGTGACACATGGAGGGGTTGCCACAGCCTCAGCCAGCACCCACCCAACTGTCCAGCCTCCTGCCCACTCCCACGTCCTGTCTTGCTGTCTGCCCCTCTGTAGCCAGCCTTGGGTTCAAGTCACCTGAGTTCAAATCCCACACCTGTAGCCCTCACTCGCTGTGTAAGCTTAGCCAAGTTACTTAGCCTCTCTGTGCCTCCACTTCACCATGACTTAGAAAAAGCAATAGTGCCTGCTGCCTTTTCCCACTGCCGGCGGATTAGATGGACCAGCACACCAGCGGAGTCACGCCGGCCCACAAGGTCCAAAAAGATTAGCTGTTACTGCCCTGACTGGTGTTTTTTGTGGCTCTCCTAGGACACTCTCCACTGGACCAGATCACAGACACCCAAAGTTCTTATCATTCTTCCTGTACTAGTCGTCTATGCTGCGTAACAAATGGCCCAAGCTCAGCAGTTTACACCGCACACACATAGTCTCACACCATGTGGACTGGAAGTGAGGGTCTGCGGGCTGCATCTCCATCCTGAGGCTTGGCCAGGAGACAATCTGCTCCATGTGCACACCGGCTGTTGGCAGCATTTATCTCCCTGTGCATGTGAGACAGAGGACCCCGACTTCTTGGTGGCCAGCGGCTGGGCATCCACTGTAGCTATTTGAGTGACTTGTGGTTGTTCACTATGTGGCTTCCTGCATCCCCAAGTGAGTCAGGCTATAGGACAGGGTCCCACAGAGCACAGCACATCTGTCACCTCTGCCAACTATGTTTGAACAAAGAAGTCACAGATCTCAAATACCCTTAAGGGTAAAGGATTATACAGGATATAAACACCAAGGGGCCAGGCCCCCGAGTGCCACCCTAGGCTCTGAGACTCACACCCCCTCCATCTTTATCGTACCCATCCCAACTCCCTGCCCCTTCCCCTGGAAGCACCTGGGCTAGGCAGAAGATGCCTTCTAGAACCAGGAAGCAGCGTCCTCAATTCCAAATCTGCTGGTGCCTTGATCTTGACCTCCAGGCTATGGCCTGAGCAGACCAAACATCTGCCATTCCTGAGCCCCCAGCACAGGGTGTTTTATCCTGCAGCCCAAACAGACTAAGACAGGGACATAGAGCTTCCTGTGTGGGAGACCAATACTAGGCCCCTAAAGGATCCCGAGCTCTGATTCGCACCACTCCCAGCTCGCTGGGCTAGGGGACACCATGGCAGAGCTCAAGGGCCCGGTGTGATGCAGCCCACATGGACAGAAGAGGCTTGGGGGAAGCTGTTTAGTCAGCAGGGACTTGGCAGGGCACAGGACTCACCTCTATCCTCCTTCCCCGGTGCCTCCATTTCCCTGTCCGTGCAGGGCAGGAGGTCCAGACCTGACGTTCCCTGAGGTCTTTACTGACCCGCACTTGCCAGGCTGGATGGAAAAAAGGAACAAAGCACCACGGATGGAGCCCGAAGATTCCTGAGCTACAACTGGGCCCTGGGCCAGAGGACACCGCAGGACTCTGTGGGCAAACAGACTGGCACGGTCAAATGGGCTGCTTGGCACGGGCAGGCCAGACGAGGCCGGGCTGGCTGGCACCGGCGGGACAGCCCCTGGTCAGCCTGGGTGGCAGGGAAGCATCTGCAGGACGAGGTGTGCTGGGGAACCCCTCTGCCTCCTGCCTCGGGCTCCCCCTCCAGGAATGAGGGCCCGTGTCCCTGAGCGACCCTGCCAGGCTTGGGACCAGGGCTGCGAGAGCTGGCAGCTCATGAGAGACCGGCGGGCGCGGGTCTACGAAAGCCAGCCCGGCCACCAGCCAGGCTCCCCCATGCCCACCACACTCAGCCTGAACCTCAGACCTCTCAGGCTGGGGACAGGAATCAGGGAACAGCGGGGATTATAGAAAGACAGTGACGCACAGGCCCTGCAGGTTCAAGCCCCGGCCCTCAACTCCCCGGAGTTATTTTCAGCAAGGTATTTCCTCTCCCCACACCTTATTTTCTCCATCTATAAAGTGGGCATGATGCCTGCATCCTGCCCTTACAGATCATGGGAGCTCTGCCTACAGAGATGAGATGCAGGTGGCCATGTCTAAAAGAGAGCTAACATGAACTGATGATACGAAAAGAAAAAGAAAAGCAGGTCAGACCTGTTCCTGTAAGAACTGGAGCCCACCCTGGACCCTCGGAAAGATGGGAATCTCTGAACCTCCCCTGGCCTGTGGGAGAAGTGACCCACATCCCTGCTCAGGGCCCCTGCAGGGCAGCCCCGCCTGGAAGGCTCACAGAACCCAGGCAGTTTTCCTATTGGAAAGTTTTCATTATCTTTAAATCCGATTCTGGGGGTATGAAAGTCCCAAATTTAGGCTCTGTGACTCATGAGCCGAGCCGTAGACAGGGAGATGCTGTTGGGACTTGAATGAGAGCGGGCGGGCAGGGATTTCCAAAGACCCGGTGGGTTTCTTTAAGCCGCTCAAAGGTCCTTATTTCATAACCAGCTGACGAGTGCATAAAGGGGAGACATTTTTCCCAAGGAAACGTCTCACCCAGCCAGGGCGAAGCTAATCGCCCCAAAAACGCCTTTGATCCTGCATGGAGCCTGCTGTCAGGCCCCGCAGGGAGGGGAGGGGAGGGTGCCCATCCCCTCCTGGTGGCCAAGGTGTTTGTTTCTCTGGGTTCCTAACCAACACGCCGTGGGCAGCTGATTTTCTTGGCCATTTTCAAGGCCAAGGGACGCCTTGGGCAACCTCAGGGACCTCGGCAGGCCCCGGGAGCAGTCAGGCAGCTTGAGACCACTTTGGCCCACTCCACAGCGTGGCAGTGATAAACGCAGCCTCCAAAGCTTGATGGAGAGCTAGCGGCCACCTCCAAGATGGATGCTGATGCCTGTTTGCAGATGGGGAATCTGGGGCTCGGGGGATGAAGCAATTGACCCCAATTTCACTGCTGCAAAGTGGGAGGGTCTAGATTTAAACCTGGAGCTAAATCACTCTCCTGCCTCTTCGTCATGAATTACCCAAACAGCGTCGGCCACAAGGCTGGCACATAAAGCACAGCCCGAGCGTGATCCCAGTTCTGTTTGTTTGTTTGTTTGTTTGTTGTTTTGGTTTGGCTTTTTGGTACCAGGGATCAAATTCATGACCCGGCACTTGTCAGGCAGGCACTTATGCCACTGAGCTAAATCCCCGGCCCATTATCGCGGTCCTGATGGAACTGAAATCTAAGAACTTGAATGAATGAATCAATGAATGAACAAATACATGAGGAGCCTCTGACTGTACATTGATTAGTTGTTTTCTCCTGGTTTATATTACTACTTGTTCTAAATCAGCAGAATCTTGAAAATGTCTCTATGTGCTTTGGGGTCTGCCTGAGGCTGAGGAAAGGGCTTGCTTGGACAGATGGCATATTTTGGGAACCAGGACCAGAAAAAGGACAAGAATGGGGTGAGACAGGGCAGGAGAATGAGCCAATTCAAGCTGGCACTGCTGTGGGCATCTGGGGCTGCCATGTCCACAACCCCTCCCAGGTGTCTGCCCGAGGGGAGAAAAGGAGATTCCCCTCCATCACGATGGTCCAGGAGATGCTGCCAGACTGTACCTGCATTTGGCCACATGTCACATGGATCTGGGCTCATGGGAAAGGACTGGAGTGTTGGTGAGTGAGACAATGTGGGCACATCACAAGAGTGGTCAGCACAGGTCCCATGGGCGCATCTACTCATGTGGTCTCAGTGTGCTAAGAGAAGCTCCGGAAGTAAATATTTGGATGGATGAGTGGATGGGTGTATGGATGTGTGGGTGGATATATGTATATGATGAGCATGTGCATATTTACATAGACAAACACACACACACACACATATATATATATGAATGGATAGGTGAGTGACTATGTGGATGGATGGATGGTTGGATGGATGGATGAGCAGGTGGTAGGTACAGGAATGATGGATAAATGCATGAATGGATGTGTAGTGAGTGGTGGATCCCAGATTGCTTTTGTTGCTAATACCCCAGCCACCTCTGCTCTGGGAAAAGGTCCAACAAACAAGATAAGCTCCTGAGCCAGGCTAGAGCTGGAAAGCCAGCCTGACACTCTGAGACAAGCCTTTGTGGCTGATGCCTTGGGGAGGCTGGGAGCTGGAGTGGCTCCTGACCGGGACACATGAGCTGACAGCCCTGGGAAGGTCACCCAACTTCTCCAAGTCTTTGATGTCTCATATATGAACGGAAGCTCCTGCCCTCAGCCACCCCTGCAGCAGTGGTGTCCTCCGAGGGGGAAACTGTTGACTTGGGATAAACCTGGGTGGGGAAACCAGGTCTCAAAGTGCAGGAAGGTCTCATCTGGGCTAGAATGTTGGCTCATGGTGACAGAAGTCATGGCTAGGGAGCAGGATGTGTGCCCAGCTGTGACTCCTAAAAGGATGCACATTGCTCCAAGGCACAGGTAGGGTCTTTAGGAGGCCTTCTGTAAGATCCGGCTCCTCTTGGGTTCTGAAAACACCTCCAGACATCAACCATCTGGGGGTGGAAGGTGACAAGACATACTAAGACATACACTCTGGGGCATTCTCAGAAAATGGGGTGTGCTCTCCACTCCCAAATGTAATACGCAAAGGCCCTTACAAACAAGGGAACCAAACCCATCCTCCACTCAGGCAGAAGAGGGCAAAGGAGGGATGAATTTGTTTGGTTGGGTGGTTGGTTGGATGGTCATTTAACTGGTCCATTAGTTAGTTGCTAAGTTCGTCAGTTGGTAAGTGACCAGCTCGTAGCACGGCACACCTGGCAGTTGGAACAATGACGATCCCTACCTAAGATCCCTGCTACCATTGCTTGGATTCATCCTTCCCTGGGCCAGAGGAACACACATTCCTGCCACACTCAGAGATTCCAGTGATCTCCACTACCCACGGAGCAAGGTTGATGGCCTCCTGGATAATCACATCTTCCTGCCATGGAGTCTACATCCCCTGGTCCCCCAGGCCCTGCTGCCGTCCCTTCTCCAGCCATCTGGGGAATGTCCCTCTGCCGGCCCCACCCACTCAGTCCCCTCAACCCACACATCCTCCCCTCCACTCACATGCATTTGAATATTGCTTGTAAAACAAAAATCACAGTTGCAAGGAATGTGTTTGGGTACTGGGAACGCAATAATCATTCATGTCATTTTTACTGGAAAAAAATCAGCCTATACAAAATTCAAAATGCATATACACACACGCAAGACTAGAAGGGGAAATCCCTGACATTGCAGGTGACTGTCCTCCCCTGTCAGGCTCCTGCTTCAGCCACCAGTTCAGGGCTCCACAGTGAGATAGACAGGCAGGGACAGCAGGAAAGGAAGGAGCCTTGTCTCAGGGTTCTGGTGAGAGAGATGAGTGATGAGTACAGAGTCCCTCACCTCCCCACTCAACCAGTCACATTTGGGACAGTGGTTGGGACTGGGACAAGCAGAGCAGGCAGAAGGCAGCACCCATGCCAGCCCAGCCAAGCCACTGTGGCACTGTGCGGTGTCACTCAGGGACAGCAGGCCAAGAAGGAGTGTGCCCTTGGGGATCAGAGCACCTGGGCAGAAGATCGGCGCGTGGATCATCTTGTGGGACAGCACTGGCCGGGAGACTCGGGTCCCAGTCACACGTGGAGCACAGCCACGATCCATATTTCACCGGGAGACTTCCTCCAGGAGGGGAGAGATGCCAAAGGTCCCTTTGTCTTGGAGCACTAATGTTCAATTTTAAATTGGGTCGGGGGCCTGGGGAGGGAAAGAAAGGAAGACAGGGGACGGGGGTGCAGTCACAAGTGTCATTCATTCGCCACACACTGGGCCCTTCATCAGGTTCAGAACTCACCCTTGTGGCTATGCAAAGATTTATGGAAGCCCCAGCATGGGCTCATTTATTTTCCTCCAAACTGATTTGAAAAGACCGTTTGCATCTGCCCTGGAGGGGAAAAAAAATGTGCATATTTGGCAAACTTTGTTTGAAAAATCTCCTTGTCCCCAAAGAGGTGGCTGTGTGTTGGGTGGGGAGCAGGGGCTGGTGCTTGGGAGGAGGCTGTGGTTCGGTTCTTCCTTGTGATCTACTGGCCAAGAACATGAAGTCAGACATCCTCCCTTGCACACTGGGGCCCTTGGCTCCAGGACTCTGTGTTCAGGCAGCTGCAAAATGCAAAGAAAATTATAAAGATTGGTGGGGAAAAATGCACCCTAAGAATTTCAATCACCAGCTTGCTCCCTTCGGAAAAGAGAAATGTCATCCACAAACAAACTCTCACCCTTCTTCATAGCCTTCATATACAAAGAGCTCTTGTGAATCAATAAGAAAAAAATGAGAATAGAAAGATGAGGAAGAGACACAGCTGGGTAATTTATAAAAGAAACGTAGAGGCAATAAACACAGATAGCAGAATGCTTAATTCCACCAATCATCAAGAAGCACAACTTAAAGCACAGACAATGGAAATATCACTTTGCAATTAGTAAGCTGGCCAAGATGCAAATGAATGGTAGTGAGCCTCTCGTGCCCATCCCCCAGAGCCCACCCTGGCCTGTCGCAGCCAGCCCTGAGCTGTGGATCTGCTCCTCTCCCAGATGCAGAAATATGTGCAGGAAGCAGGGCGTGGCCACCAAGGTTGCCAGGGCTCCAGAAGGAAGTTGGGGCGGAGGGCTGCTGTGAGCCCCGCGGCCGGGGGTATACAAGGGGGCGACCTTGGTCTCCTTTGAGCACCGAGCCTTCTCCTCTTCACAACCTTGCATATTTGTTCCCTGGACACTGCAGCAGCCCCACAGGGCCACCCCACGGCCACCCCCACCTGGGAACAATGGTATCAGTGCTGCCCTGCCCGAGCCCTGATCGACAGTGGGGGACGCTGAGCTTGCAGCTGCTGACAGGCATTCTCAGGCTCTGAGCTACTCCACCAGTGGGACCTTGGCGATCACAGGCATGTGACAGTCACCACCGCCACACTCAGCAAGTCGGGAGCTTTGGAGGCTGGGGCACAGACAGGCTTCCTCCGGGGAAAGGTGCCCTGTTGGAACAGGGGAGCCTGGTAAGGGGCTGCCCTGGTGGTGGGCTTCCTGGAGGAGGAGGAGGCCAGTGCACAGAGAAGGTCAAGGAGGGAGGATGTCGGGGTGAGCACACCGGGCACACCTCTGAGCCTAGGTCCCCCCAGCGGCTGCACCATGGCGTGTTTGCAGGGAGCCAGGTACTGGGGGTCCTCACCTTCCTCTACATCTTCATGCGCTCTCATCAGACCGATTTCACAGACGCAGGGACTGAGGCCCAGGACACAGGACATCTGCCAGGAAGGGGAGGGAGGAAGGACCCGCGGTCCTCCAGAGAGCTGGCTCCACCCCCATCCCGTCTGACGGCCCCCAATCAGGAAGTCTGCCAAGCGGCTGCTGCTCTGGGGCACAAGCCTGGGGACACTGCGGGCATTTAATAATTGTTCGGTGACAGATTAGTGCTACCTCGGCTGTGGGCTAGGGGTGTGGATGCAGGTGTCCCCCATGGCACAGGAGGGGAAGATAACTGGACCCGCCATCACAGGGCAGGTGTCAGATACAAAGGCTCAGCCACTGCACCAGCTGCAGGACTTTTCGCAGCACGCACTCAATAGTTGCATGTGGAGCGAGGTGTGAGCTGGCTGTGCCTGCCCTCCTACCCTGCTAAACAATGGCACTAACTCATTGCTACATTGCCCAGTGGTCAATGACCACACACTGGACACACGGCCTTCCGTGCGGTCATAGGTAGGGGGAGCGCTCCCTCTGCAGCTCCCAGGGTCCCAGACACACATGTGAGGAAAAACATGGATATCAAGAAAACACTCCACCGATGCACAGGTGGGCAACATGAGCCCACACTCCTCCTCGGTCTCAGAAAGAAAGGTGCACACCTGTGATTCCAGCACTTTTTGGGAGACTGAGTCAGGAAGATCATAAGTTCAAGCCCAGCCTGAGCAACTTAGCAAGACCTTGTCTTGAAAAAGAAAGAAAGAAAGAAAGAAAGAAAGAAAGAAAGAAAGAAAGAAAGAAAGAAGAAAAAATATTTTTTAAGAGCTGGGAGTGTGGCTTAGTGTGAAGACACTGAGCATCTTAGCAACTTAGTGAGTCCCTGTCTCAGAATAATAAAAAATGGGCTGGGGAAGTATTGTCAGTGTGAAATCCCAGGGTTCAATCTCCAGTGTCCCCCAAAAGTGTGGGAGAGACAGAGAGAGAGAGGGAGAGGCAGAGACAGACACGGAGACAGCAACACCAGAATGAGTTACAAGACCCACCCATCAACATGTGCTTCCCTGTGTTATTAAACCCCTTTGTCTTTATGGTCCTGAAAATGAGGAGCCCCCAGACCCGGAGTCTCTGCATCAGTATTCATGACATCTGTCTTTTCCTATAAAATGCTCTGAATGAAACCTCCCCCGGCAGAAAACGGCTCTCTCCTCTCCGCCGCTCTTTCTTTCCCCTTCAAAACAGATTGCGGGACAGATGATTGCATTGTTTGTCCTATTTCCATCTGAAAACTGGTCTCCGTGCTGGCCACTGGGCGCCCCTATTAAGGTCCGGGCACCGCGGGGCCATGTGGGGTGGCCGGGCCTCCGTCTCCCGCTCCCTGGGGCCCTTCCTCCCGAAGAGGGAAAAAGCCCTGGCAGACAAAGGTGCAGGACATAAATTAAGCCCCGGCTTTTTAAGTTCAAACTGAATTTTCTTTATTTTTCCACAGCTGTCAGAGGAACTGGGTAGAAATCCAGTAATGCATGTTTAATGTATTAAAAAGGAAGGGAAAAAAGCTAAGCGTCCACCCGATGTTCCGGCCGCCGACTTCCATTGGGGGCATTATCTCGGGCCAGTGGACTCCGAGCAAGTCAAGTGTGGAGACGTGGACAGGGGCCAGGGACCCCCCACCCGCGGCTGTCATATCTGCTGAAGGCCCACTTGTCATAGCTGGATGGGGGCAGAAGGGGGACAAACATCTCACCACTGAGCCCAGAACGGCCGCCAAATGGGCTCAATCCTCTGAGGCCAGCTACTTGGCACTGGCCTGGCACTGCCCAGACTGCAGGGCCATGTGGATGCACTGCACTGCCCCACTGGCCCCAGCTGAGCTTTGTCTGGTCACCCCTTGCCAGCTTTTTCCTCAGGCCTGACATGCCAAGGGCCCAGGGGAGCAAGAGGGGACACAGTGCAGCTTGGCTTCCCAACCCTTGCCACCAGGCCCTGGAGCCCCCAGTAGGTATCCAGTGTCTCTGTGCCTTGTGTCTATCTGAAAGTAGAAGGGACATTGCTAGACATGGCCACGGTCACCATTATTATGATTATCATCATCTCCATGAGACCCCAGGCTTGGGAGATGGAGGAAGAGGGGACAGTATATCTTCTTCATCCTTGGAACAGGACCCCGGCCTGGTAATTCTCTCCAAGCCCCCAGCATACTAGGCTCCAAATTCAGTTTTTCCCTCATCAGAAAGGAGGCCACAGGGAACCTGCAGTCCCCAAAAGTTCATCTTTCATCCCTCAATGCCAGGGTCACCGCCCCCTACCCCTGCCCCCTAATCTCACTCACACACACACACACACACACACACACCCGCCCCCTTCCCCTAGAATCACGGTCCAGAGGGCAGCTCTGTCTCACCAAGTTCAAAACAATCTTCCCAACGCAGGCTGCTCCAGTGTCCCCCCACAGCATGGCCCAGTTACTCTAAGAGGAGAGGACACTTGCAGCATGCGGGGGGACCCCAGTGCTGCCTCCCTCTGGAGGGCCTCATCAGCACCCCCATCATTTAGATAAAAGGCCAAGGTTGAGGGGAACTATGTGATCAATCTGTTACTCTGCAGTTTGGCTCGGAGACCTGAGTCCCCAACTGGTTCCTCTGCACTTTCCCAGGGAGTTAGATGAAACCATTCTCCATCTGAGGCCAGTTCTCCATCTGTCACCCACCCAGGCTCTGCGGTCTCACCTGCCTTTGGGACCCAGGTCAAAGGAAGCACTTCGACCATCGCTGATGCCCGGGGAGAGGGCACCCTCTGTCACTAAGGCTGCCTGCAAACCCAGCCTTCTTCCCTGCTCCCAGTAGCAGCTCAAACAGCAGCTTCCAGGGCCTCAGCACGGGACTATCCCCACTCTGAGACACCCCCCCAGCCAGGCTGTCAACCTGTTGAAATCTCCCGTGACAGCCAATTAAACGGTGCTCCCCTCAATGCCACGACACCACCGGTGGGACCTGGAGGAGGCGAAGATGTTTCCTCCTGTCCTGGCCTCTGCTCTTTCACACAGCCCAGGGCAGCTGTATGTCCAGCCCCCTGCCCAGCATCAGCCTGCCGCTTGAGACCCTTGAGGGACCAAATATCAGGGACTCAAACCAGGGACCCAGCTCTGCCCAGGACAAATGCACAGTCTCAGGAAAGCCTCCCCTCCTCCTGGACCTCCGTCTCACCATCTACAAAATGGGCCCCATGCCCCATGTGCTGTCACCCCCTGAGTCACTGTGACCCTAAGCAGGCAAGGGGGAAAGAAGGGCCTAGAAAATCACCGGGTGTCACCAGGTGCTACCTGAACATGGGCCCCAGAGCCCAGAGTGACTCCTGACCAGTCCTTCTCCCTGGCAGCATTTGTGCAATAAGGCAGTCTTTAGAAATCTGATTCCAGACCTGTGGGGTCCCCAAAGCAACTACTTGCATAGTCTGAGGTCATGGCTGACTTCACCCCAGCTTTGTGCCTCACAGCTTGTAGATGCCCTCAAAATGCCCAGTGGTCTCAGCCACGAGAAACAGCATTCCCAAAGGAAAAGGTCTTTCTATGTGCAGGTGGGGAGGCCCACTCAGGGTCCTTCAAGGACACTGCCGCATGGACCATGCCCCATTCACCAGTCCTGGCCTGGGGCTGACCTGGGCCCACCGAAGCCCAGGGGCCAGGCAGGAGGCCTGAAATCATCAGGAGCAGAACTTGGTGGCACAGAGAACATCAGTCCAACCAAGACCCCCTGGACGGCCGAGCTCCACACTGTAAGAGCAAGAGCCACTGAGGAAGCTGCCAAAGAGAAGCCTGGTACCTTCAAGGCCGGCAAAGCCGGGGTCTCCGAGTGTTTCTGTGCCCACCGCAAAAGGAAAGAGACTGGGTGAGGACAGCCCACCGCAGGGCTGGAGTAACGCCTCTGTCCCCTGACACAGCAACTGCTTCTTGGACATTAGTGGGCCACTCTTCTGTGTCTTATGAAAACTCATGGCTGGGTGACATGGCCAAGGCACTGTCTGCACTGTCCTTGGCCTTCTGTGATGTGGCCCATTTTACAGATGAGAACTGTGGTCAGTGGAGGGGCCCGTTTTACAGATGTGCTCAGTGAAAGGTCAAGCATACAACAGCTGTGGCTTTGTCCCTCCCTTCCCTTAGGGACCAGGACAGTGTCAAGCACTTAAGCAGACTCATAAATATCCATTGAGTGTGTTTGTGAACAACCAAGAGACCCAGAGCGCAGACCCAGCCTACAAACCACAGCTCAGAGAGAGCAGATCAAGGCCACTTGTCACTGATGCTGAGACCCGGGCTGGGAGGCAGCTACGGACCATGTGATCGATCTGCCTGTGCTTGGCAAGGACAGTGGCTCCGACACTGTGGTCACTGTGATCATAATCCAAGAAACACAAGCAAGGTGCAAAGTTGAGCCCCGTCATGGGTCCTGGGTCACCCATGTGGCAGGGTAGAGGACCTGGAACCTTCAGATGAGCGGACAGAGGAAGGGCGGAGCTGTGAAGTCTTACAGAGCCAACTCTGGATTCAAGGAGCCAGAGGTGTTGGTCGAGTGACTTGCCTCCCGGGGTTCCACTTCTTTATCTAAAGTCAGGGTCAAGACGCCTATCCCCAGCAGTACATAAGATCAGCAATCAAACATCAGCAGAAGTCCCCGGGAACACACACACACACACACACATACACACACAGGAGCACACACAGGCACCTGCATCTCTGCACACCCATGCACACACATGCCTGCCTGAACATACACACCTACAGTAAGTGCATGTCCGCGCACACCGGCACACTTACCATGTGCACATGTGCAGACATGTATGTATACATGAAAACATGCACACAAAACACACATGCGCAGACCATTTGGGACTGTCTTCCCAGGATGACACCCTGTCTGCGTACTTGAAAGTCTCCTAGTCCCCTGTGTGGACTCTTTCCCAGGGCAGGTTGTCGGGGCTCCCCTCAGCCTCCTAAGAAAGCTCTACTCAAGAATGAATGATCACTCAGAACTGAACTGTCCAAGGGCAGGCTTGATTGTAAAATCTGATACCCAGAGTCCCAGGGACTTTGGTGGCCGTCAGTGTTCATTGATTTTCTGAATGACACTTTTAGGGGCCAAGTATGGGGCTGGGCTGGGCTGGGCCTTCAGGACTGAATGAATCAAGTTTTGCAATTCTCCCCTGAGAACGAGAGGCTCGGCCCCAAGCTGACCAGTGCTGGGTCGGGCCTGTGCCTGTGCTGACCAGTGTCCTGCCTCCAGCCAGGAGACCCTCAGGAGAGGTCCCCATGCCCTGGGACAATCACAGCCCTGCCTGGCCATGCTCCCTCCAGGGAGGCCGAAGGCCTGGCATGATTCTTTTATTGTCTGCCTCTCTTTCTCTCTGGGGTCCTCCACAAAGGGACAGGGCAACCCCAAGGTCACCCCTGGAGCACTCACAGGGGTTCTGAGCATCTGTCTCAAGCAGCAGGAAGCAGGAGCAGGGCTGGTCAGGCCTATTGTCTGGGCCTCTACCCACCTCCACCTGACAGGAGAGGGGACCATTGTGCAAAGCAATCTGCCACACTCCTGCCTCCCATATTCTCCAAGAAGGGGCACAGCCCATGCACAGTCAGGAAACACAGGCCAGACCTGACCACAGCACTCTACCCCTCCTGGACTGAGAGCTGGCTGTCCTTTGTCCCTTGTTCAATAAAGTCATTCTTATAATGCAAAAATTCAGCTGGACATGGTGGTGTTGACCTGCAAGCCCTGCACTCAGGGAGGCTGGTCCCCTGGCAGGAGGATCACAGGTTCACCTCCAGCCTGGGCAACTTAGGCAGACTCTTTCTCCAAATTTAAAACTATGTTAAAAGGGCTGGGGACATTGTTCACAAGAAGGTCCTGGGTTCGATCCCCAGTCTCCACCACTACAAAAAAAAAAAAAAGCTAAAACCAGAGTCTATGTCCCCTGAGTCTTTTGTGACTCCTGCTGATAATGTTCCAGTGTCAAGTAGACATTTAACAACCTAAACCTGCTGGAATCTAAATCTTGGAACTGGTGGACACCACGGGAGTCGGCTACTGATTCCCACATGACGCAATGTGACTTCTCGCTCTCCCTCCTTCCCACTTCTCCCTGTGGTCACCTGTCACCGTGGGGAGCCCATTGCTGCTGCTGCTGCGGGCTTCTGCCAGGCAGAAGGGGCTGTGTTGGGAGTAGCAAAGGCAGCTTCCTTGTCAGTCTTGAAAATTCCACTACAGTCAAAAGAAAATACAAACAAACAAAACCCCCAAATCTCCATTTTGTTTAACAAATGTTGCTGACCAGGAGATTAGCCAATCTTGCATACAAATTAGCCTTGAAATCCTCAAACGATATCGACCCAGACAATCCCGGGTCAAGGCTGGAGGCTTTTGGCAGCAAAAAAAAAAAAAAAAAGAAAAAGAAAAAAAAAAGAATCTAAGTGAGTTTATTTTCATTAGTGAGCGAGATGACTCACCCATGGCCTGCACTGCCACGGACCAAAGAATCAGAGCCCCAGGGACGCCCTATAAACCTGGGTGGTGTGGATTGATTGAAACACAGAAGAGAAAGTAAATTGGCTGAACACAGAACTCTGTTGAAGGTGGGCGTGAAGGAAGAGGAAAGCTGTGCCATTAGACACTTAAGAAGAAAACTAAAAGACAGCTGTGGCCTGGTAGCACCATGGGTCGATTAAAGATAGAGCCCTAAGACAGGACGCACCTCCACACTTAACTAGGACTTGGCCCTGCTGAGGTCCCCAAGCCCAGGCCCAGTCCCTGTCCTGCTCCCCAGGAGCAAGCTCAGGGGCCACCCAGAGCAAGCGCTCAGTTTTACCTGGAAGAAGGAATGGAGGAAAGGAGGGGTGAACGGGCAAGGGATGAAGCAAGAGATGGAGAAATGGTAGGGTGCACTGGTGATGGAAGGATGGGGGAATGGTGGGTGGACGTAGAAATGGAGAGATGGAAAAAAGGAAGGATAGAGAGATGTAAAGATGGTGGGTGGGAGGAATGGAGAGATGATGGATGGATGGATGGGTGGATGTGGGAATGGAGACCTGGAGAGATGAAAGGATAAGGGAGGGAAGGATACAGAGATGGAAGAATGGAGTGATGATGGAACAGGAAGATGCAGACATGAGGTAGAGGGATGGAGAGTGGAGGGGTGGAGGATGGAAAGATAGAAGAATGGAGAGATGGAGGGGAAGAAGGATGGAGGGATGGACTGCAGAGGTCACCCATTGCTCCTCTGTCCCCTTCCTTTGAGGAGCATGCAAAGACAAGGCTGGTCCCACCTACACCCCAGCTGCAGGTGAGGCCCACAGAGCCAGCCGGCCCTGGCGCCCTCATCCCTTGTGCAGAGTGCCCCTCACCACCAACCTCACACACATCATATAAGATCCTGTTGGGCCTGTGTCCAGGAGCCTCCTTGCTGGCCAAACTTGGGCTTCTAAATCCCTCCCAGCCTGGAGCAAAGGCCGCTCAGTCTTCATCCTGTGGTAGCCAGGAAGTAACTTAGACATGCACCTGAACTCACACTTGAACTCACACTGACTGATGAGACCCTGGATGGACTGTGGGGAGGGAGAAGGGTCACAACAAAGGATAAGACCACGGGGAAGTGCCCTTTCCCCACTGGGACCTTGTCCTATAAGAGGCTCCCACTATCTTGCAGTCCAGAGGCCAACAGATCTGTAAGGCACGGATCCCTCTTCCTCTGGGTGCTTGCTGTGTACCCCTGGTCAGGTCTCTGTTACATGCCTGGCAGAGCACCCCAAATGGCCATCACCTGCTGTCAGCCCCATGAAGACAATCAGATTCTTACTCCCAAGTTAATGAGGAAGCTGAGAATGGCAGAGCTGCTGGCCCTGCTTCACTGTAACTGCAGCAAGTTCAGCTCCACCATGGCCAGGGACAGCCCAGCGCTGTCTTCCCCAATCACCCAATTTGCAACAGACCAGCCCCGCCCCTGTGAACCCAGCCCGCTTTTGGTTGCACCTTAAACCAAAAGTAAAGCATGAGCCAACTCAACCAGATGTTCTAGTGGTGTGATTTTTCTGGAAAAGGCAGCAGTGTGAGGACGTGTGGATTGGTGGGCTGGGGTGGGAAAGGCAAGAGTTCTTGGTGGTGGTGGCAGCCATGTGACTGCAAGCATCAGTCCAATCTGCCCAACTGTCCACCTATAAGAATGGTGACCCTGTGTGTACATGACAACATTGTCTACCTGACATGGTGATGTGCCCCTGCTCAGTGGAGCCCTGGGCAACGTCTGGGAATTCCAGGGACAGCCCTCAGCATGAACAAAACCTGAGACCAGCACACTTGTTGATCAGTGAGTCTTAGCCTTTAACATGAATATCAGCAGAAACTCAAATATAAACAGGACCAAAGGAAAGATTCCATCTCATCACAGCCAAGCAGCCTGTAGAAATCTCAGGGCCTTGGGAACTGGCATGTTGGCATAAAAGCGCATCACAGAGGCCCTGCTGTGGAAGAGGACCCCACGATCCATGAACCTGGGGCACCCAGGGACTCAGACCACTGCTGGACATAGGTAGGGGACTGTGCTGTGGGGACTACAGGAACCAGAGATGACATCCTTGGACCCTCATTGGCAGCTCCCCAACCAAGAGGTCCAGATAGGTGGCCGAGCTCACTGGGTTCAGGGACTCAAATACCACTGACCCTCCTGCCCTTGTTGGACCACCCTGGGCAGCTTGCTCTGGGCTGTGTTGCTTTGAGCTGGGCTCCCCGAGGATGAGATGGCAGTGCCACAGCACCTGCTGTGTGGCATTCTGTGATGGTTCATGGGAAAACAAACACAATGAACCAGTTGCGTGTTAAAAACTCTCTGACCAGTCCTGCAACCCAGTACTCAGAGAGGTTAAGGCAGGAAGATCACAAGTTCAAGTCCAGCCCAGTCAATTTAGTGTGACCTTGTCTCAAAATGTAGGAAAACTTTGAAAGGGCTGGGGGTGTAGTTCAGGGCTCGAGCACACCTCAGTTTGGCCCCCTTCCCTGGAGCAGTCACATCTGGTTCCGATCAGGTGTCCGTGTGTTGCTGAATGAAGGAGGGATCTGATGCTTTGGGAAGTTGAAACCTGGTCTCCGAGGCCTCCCTGCTGCCACCTGGGACCCTGCCCATGACTCACCTCAGGCCGGAAACACCCTGACACTGTCCAGGCGGCAGAATCAAAGCCCCACTGTGGGGCAGGCGCACATTTTCCAAGCACTTGGAGGGTCTGTGAGGTCTGGGGGAAACGGGGGTTATAATTGGGCCCCCCTGGGCCAACAGCACCTCTTGAGAAGCGGCCGCACAGAGAGCACCTAATTTCCCACCCAGGGAAGCCATGTGTTTAATTAAGATCTATAAAAACGCAGCCAGCAAAGCATGAGAGCTATTTCATCTTTCACAGTCAATACAAGCATGTGTCTTACCTGGAAAAAGTGGTTTATACAGAAAGAATGTCCCAAATGGGTTCCATATGCCTGCTCTCCCCCCAGGCAGGGCCTTCTGAGGGGCTGGACGTGAGCCCCTCCTCCAAGAGGCAGCCGTGGTGCTCACCCTCGCTGGCCGGCCGCTGTTTAAACAGAAGACGTCATGGCGAATGATCTACGGTGGATTCCACAGATTGTTTCATCAGGGGAAATTGCTCTTGGAGCCAGCTCCATCCCAGGTAAGCAACGGCGACCTGGTGTGAAGTGAACTGTTCACCTCCTGAGGCCTTGACCCAGGGAGGACCCCTCACCACCACTGGCACCGTCATTACCACCTCCGCCACTATCCCCATCACTGTCCCCACTGCCATGAAAATACCAACGGAAAACCACACTCAGTGCCAACCAAACCCTCTAGCTGGTACACTACGATGCATTGTCCATTGCATCCGCTCAGCCTATAATTAGGAATCTTACTGTCCCATTTCACAGATGAGGACCCTGAGGCACAAAGGATTCAAAGACTCACCTAGATCCACAGGGCTCACCAAGGCCAGAGCTGGGATGTGGCTGCAGAAAATGCCCCTTGACAGACAGACCAACCCCTCTAAGCAACCCAGGGCCAGCCCTGCCCTCATGCCTCATTTCCTCCCCTGAGAGAGTAACTCTATCCATTCCCGTAACACAAAGGGAGAGACTGGGGCGAGAGGAGCTCCAGCTTTTCGACTTGGGTCACCAAGTTGTATGACCTCCCTTGGACGTAAAACCCTCAAGATGAGATTCCTAGCCACTGTGGTCTCAGAGGAAAGTTGGTCCCGCTGTCCACCTAGGGCTCAGGCTCTGGCCTGCTGACCATGACCTCCCACTGCCTTTTGGCACTGTGGTCCTCCCCCTCACTCATCCCTGACCTTGCATTCCTTGGCCTGTCTCCAGAGGGGTGGACCCCAATCTCAGCTCTGAAATGAGAGCCTCGCTGCTTGGCAGATACACTATGCAGCCTCTGGGACGAGTCTTCCCCACCCTGACATGCACGGCTTCCACCTCCCATCAGTCCGTTTCCTGGCTCACACCCACCTCCCCACAGGTTCAGGAATCATCCAGCAAGACCAGTACCTAGGAGGCGCTACAGCTGGAGCCCTTGGGGAAGCCAGAACCTCAGGATGTGGGGGAGCTGTCAGGTAAGTATTGTGGGGGACTTCTCTCTTCGGTCAGCATCTGGAGACCTCAGCCAAACTGACCTGGACATTTTCCTGAGTAGCCCCATTTCTCCATCTACACAGAGCGATAGGACTCTACCCCCAAGCAGTGCCCTCTAGGGCTTGGGATCTTTGGCTGTGTAGCTTTGGTGGCACTTTTAATTCTCAGGTGGCTCCAAGCACTCCTTCAAGTATTTGAAACAGAAATTCTCCACAAAGGTGTGTGGTGCAATTGTAAAAGCAGGGCCACTCTGGTGTCTTTCTTCAGGATTTCCGGGCAGCCTGCCAGCGTCTCCTTCCAATTAAACGCCCCATTTAGCTGGCTGGTGGGCCTCGGGCTGCAAGAGCGAAATGCCCGCTACCGCCACTGCCTGCGTGCAGTTTGGGGGAGGGAGCAAGAGACTTTGTGCAAGGGGGAGGGAACACGTCTGAGATGTGGTGGGGCAGAAGCTTGGTCCCAGGGAAGTGTTCCTATAAAGGTCCCTGCTCATGCAAAGGACACACGGCAGGAGGGGACAGGAGAGACAGTGACCGCTGAAGGTTCCATGGAGAGCGTGGCTTCTCCATCTTTGAGGCACTATGCCCAAGGCCAAAAGGTGACAGAATCACAGCTGGCCTCAGACAATGCTGTGGATATAGTAAAGTGACTACTGGACAGTGTCCCTCGGACACAGAACTCTCTATAAAAGCTTCTCAGACAGCTGGGAGAGGCGGTGTCAGTGTGACACAGTGAGACTGAGGTTGGGGGAGCTGAACGAGCTGACCAAGGGCACAGCAGGGGGACATCCAGGAAAGATGGATCTGAGTCAGGAAGAGCACCCGCCAAGGGGGTCTTCCTTGTCCCTTGCTCCTACCTGAGCTGCAGACTGTCCAGGAAGCCAGGAGAGGCAGCCAAGGCCCTCAGAACCCTGGTGCACACGCACAGGTCCAAGGGTCTGGGGACATTTACACATATGTGTGAAAGTTAGGAAGTGCCTCGGAAGAAAAAAAACTCAACAAAAGGCTGTGAGCAAAGCCAGGCACCTGGAAAGGGAGCCGAGGGGAGGTTGGAAGGTGGTGTCTCCCCCACCGCCTCCGGAGCTGCTGCAGGCCAGGTAGGTAGGTAGCTTCCCGAGGCTCTGTCTACAGAGGCCTGGACACCAGAGCTGCCACGACACCGGGGCCACATGGCCAATGGGATACGTCAAGTGAGGGCCCGTGACCCAGAGGCGGCTATCTTGGCCTACAATCTGATGACCAGATGGGCCCTTTCCACCTCCCCATGAAGACAGGAAATCTATCCGAGGGGCCAGACAAATCACTGTCCCTCCTCCCTCCCATCTGCCGTGACGGGAACACGGCTGCTGGCAGCAGCACTGCCAGGTGATTGATTCTGGGTATTGATGGCCCAGGGTCTGGTATCAACTGCACTATCAAAGGCTCCCCCGGCTGGGCCAGCCCCTCTGGCCACACCTCAGAGACGCAGCTGACTCTTTCCTTCAAGGCGAAAGCAATGCTATTTCAGGTCAGGCCCGAAGAGACAGCTTCCTGTCTTCCTGTTTTGCAAATGACTTGTGCCTGACTGCAAGGTAAATTAAAGACCCCTCAGAAATGTTACCCCCTTCTCAAGGTCAAGGCCACTACAGGTCCATCCTCAACCAGGGATAATACGTCCAGGGCCACAGCCAGGAGCAGAAGCTCTGGGAAGAGCCTGTCACTGTCAGGGAGCTAGGCACAAGGCTGGGGACCGTGTGGGCGTCCTCCTCCTGGTTTGATGCTGCAGTGCTGGCCTTTCTTCATGCTGCAGTACCACCCCACTCCTCTGCTGAGGGATGGCCATCTGCTAGGTCCCCTCACTCCTACAGCAGTATGCATGTCACCTGTACCCCCACTTTACAGATGTGGGGGACTAAGGCTTAGAGGGCGAGATGAGAAAGTGGCAGCTCCCAGAACCAGGGACTGGTTCTGTGGAAGCTTCTGAGGGATGTCTGAGAGATGTAGGTGACAAAGCCATGTCACAAAGCCACCTGAGCCCTAGCAGAGGGCACCCTGGGTGCCAAATGATCACTGCTGTCCCAGCTGAGCACAAGCAGTGACCTGGAGAAAGACCCATTCCCATGTCACAGAGAGTCTTTCAACACAGGAGGCAGAAAAAGACAATGTAGGTGGCACCAGAGGTAAATTCACCCAAAGTGGTCCCTAAGTCCCCTGTCACTCACTTCCCATCTCCCCACCCAGAGCAGCAAGGTACCACAAATGCCCTCGACCTTCTTTCTTCGCAGAAGAAGAAAACCGAGGCTCAGAAAGATGCCGCCTGCCTGGTGTCACCTGGCCACACACAGAGGACTGTGTCTCTGGAGGGGACTTCTGCATGCCCTCAATCTCAGCCAGAGTGTGCCCATTTTTATCTTTTTTAAAATTGGGTTTTCTACGGAGATAACACACCTAAATCTTGTAATCTGAACAACTACTCTCAAGATAACAACGTGCAATGTATTAACTATTGTGAATTTCCTTTTTTTAAAAATTCTGCATCATTTTTATCCTTTTTGTTTTGTTTTTAAAAATTGGGCTTTCTGTAAAAATATTCCATCCCACGAAATCTTCTGTAGTACATTGATTTTAATTAATTATGTTTACATTTGCTGTAGCAAACAACACGTTTACTACACATTAGGGGGTTTTCTTGGGAAGCCCAGTGAGGCCAGGAAAATGCTTGCTTCTAGGACAAACAGTCCCTCCCACCTCTGCCTGTACCGTGGCCATGCAGGGAAGACAGTGGCCAGTGTCGGGTCCTCCACCTGATGGGCTGAGGTTGGCCTCTCCCCAGGGCCTGAGAGACCCAACCCCCAAGCCAGGCCAGGCTCTAGAGCAGCCACTGACACTAGGCCAGCCAGCCAGTCACCGTCACTGCTGCCGTGGCTTCCAGAGCTGGTTCCATCATCTTTCCACCTGCCCAACCTCGGGGACATTCGGACTGGCCTGGGGACCAGGAGCAGGAAGTCCCTAGTGGAGTCTGGGGTCTCTTGACACTGGCTCCAAACTCAGGCTTGGACACCTGTGTCCTCTGCAGCCATGTCCTGCTGGGACTGACCAAGGAGGTCACAGATCAGAGGCAGAAGGGCCCCAGTGACAACTGCCAACACTATGGACCTCCCCTCGTGCCTGCCATGCCTTGAAGTGCTTTCACTAATTCAACCTCGGACTCTCAGGCACCCAAGCAGGGTTCACACCCAGGAAGCTGGCCCTGGGGACATGCGACCCTGCAGCTGTAGTTCCTGCCAACTGCCTCCCAAAGCCAGGAGAGGCCAGCTTCCCCCCAGGACAGAAAAAGCCAGAGAAGAAAGTCTGCCAGTGCTGATCTGAATAGACGCTGCCTCCTGCCGAGGTGGAGTGGCCCTGTCCTCATGAACTCTGGTCCCCTAAATCTGAAATGCCCTGTCTGTCCCTGTGTTTCCATCCCCTGTCCTTTGTGTTCCTGGCAAGAGCTGAACTAAGCCAGTGGGGCTGCATGCATGGAGAAATGCTCTCTCCCGAAGGCCCTGTCTCTAACAGTGGTGACTCTGACATTGTCCCTTTGCACAAGAACTCAAACCTGAAGACAGAGGACGCCTCCAGCACAGGCATCTCCTGTTATTTATTAATCCTCACCTGGCTGATCATTCTGTTTGAGTCACAAACTGCCCAGGGCATAGTGGATCAAGATAGCCACCACACTTACCCCCCACCATGATGTCTGGGGGCTGGGATAACATCTGCTCTGTGACATTGGGTCCCCACTGGGGAGGTGCAGAGGCCGGGGCAGCACCCTGAAAGGCTCCCTCACTTCCACATCTGTGGCTGAGGCTGGTGTCCACCCACCTGTTGGGTTATGTCCTCGTAGCATGGCAGGAGAGAGGGCCAAAGAGAAGCCATGCTGCCTTCCCAAATATCACGTCTGTGACATGCCCTATCAGAGCAACACGGGGCTCAGGGAAGGGACACAGACCTCTCCTCAGCAGGACAGTGTGGACCTCACATGAGTGCAGGAACAGAGGAGAGGAGCCCAGGGCAGCAGCTGCCACCTGCCCTTCCTACCAGCCTGGCCTAGCCCAGGAGGGACTCTCGAAGGCTCCCCCATCCTGGATACGCATGTCGGGTAGTGAGAGTCCCACCTGCTCAGTGTTTCTGGGCAGAAGCCTGAGGCCATGTAGGCTGGACAGTGGAGGAACGGAGCTGTAGATGGCCCAAGACCGCTAGTCCTTTTGGTGGGCACCCGCCCCAATCCTGGGGTCTCCAATGGCCACATGTCCTGGCTGGCTGCCAGGAAGCAGGAGCATCAGAGGCCCCGAGAAGGAGACGCTGCAGTGCTTCTTTGCCTCATCTCCCCAGAGGACTTTGATAAATGGAGAGATAGGTCGCTAATTCCTGGGTGCATTGGGGAAGGAGGCCCTGCCACCGCTAAAGTGGCCGGATTCCTTATCACCCTGCCCCTCCACAAATCACCAGAGACAGGCTTACGTCACCTCGAGGGGCTTCAGAGGGGTTGCTAATCCTAATGGATTTGCCTGAGGGCAGCTAAAGGACCTTCCTGGTCCTCCCCTATCGCAGTGATACCGTTCACAAATAGATTTAAGGAAAGTGGTGGGGATGAGGGTTTGTCAGCCATTCTGAGCAGTCAGTTTTCCCAGGAGACTATCTTCGGGAATATTCCACACAGAAAGACTGGCAGGAGTGGCCTCCCTTGGGCCATCAGTCACTAGAAAGGAGTCCAAAAGTGTGAGTTCAGAACTCAGACCAGCACTCACTGCCCATAAGCTACACTGCCATGATGGTACTGCTTGAGGGTACTGAAACTCAGTTTGCTCATCTGTACAACGGGGCGACCATCTTCCAAAGTGTGGCACAATCTGGGCACAAGAGGATGGATAACTAGGGGAGATCTGAGAGCACCAGACTCCGGGTTCCTATTCTGAGCAAGGCTACTCATTGGCCTGGTGCTGAGGGAGCTTGAACAGTAGGAGAGGGCTCTCCAGGAAAAATAACACGGCACTGCGAACACAGAACTGCATGCCAGCGTGAGAACTAACAGGAAAGCAACAATTCAAATGTTAACGTTCCCCATTATCAAGAAACCACAGGACAGAAAAATCTAGGTTCTTTTATTTCTGAGCCGCTCAATCCTTTATTGTAATACCATTTTTTTATACTTCAGGTTGCATAAGACATCATTGCCTCTTGCCATGGAAAGCCTTCTTCAATTATTTATTTTCTGTAAAGAGAATAGAGAGATGACTCCATCTTGCTCCGGCACCTGGGATAGAAATGTTATTACAGCCGGGTGTAGTGGTATAGGCCTGTAATCCCAGTACTCGGGAAGCTGAGGCAGGAGGATTGCTGTGAGTTCAAGGCCAGCCTGAATTAGAGAGAGAGACCCTACCTCCAAAAAAATTTTTTAACTTAAATTTAAAAAATAGAAATGAATTCTCAAAGATGAGTCAGCAGAGTGCCTTTCATGATTTTGATTTTCAGAGTTTTCATTCGTATTTTGATGCAAGAAGAGGGATATTGATATTTTAAAGCTTCTCCCAACCTTTCCCCTTTTGTCTTATTGGGACTTCTACTAAGAGACTCATCACATTTAATTTTGGAGTAATCGATAATTCTAAAAAACATACGTGATGGATGTAAAACCAAGTCACAGGCAGAAGTCGCTTAGGCTTTTGCCCTTGTTGCCTTTGGCACTGAGCCCTATGGCTGCAGCACCCAAGCCCTCTATGCACAGCCCACCAAATGGTTGGTGGCCACGATGTAGAAGGTCTCTCCCTAGCCCTAACCCTGCGTGGGGACCACTTTGTGGCCCATTTCTGAAACTATCATTCTGGGCCTCAATATGATGCATCGCACACTCCGAGAAGGGTCAGTACCCTGAGAGACACATGCATGCGTGCTTCAGCCACAAGGGCTCTTCTTAGATTTCCATGCTTGTGCTCTGCAAAGCCAAGAGTTCTCTGAAGTTCAACTTCCTGTGATTCCTATGGAAGGAAGAAAAGAGAGGAGGAAGGGAAAGGAAAGGAAAGAAGGGAAAGAAAGAAAAAAGGAGAAAGAAAGAGGAAGCGGTAGAGAGGAGAAAAGACAGAAAGAGAGAGAGGAGAAGAAATACATGATACAAAATATGACGTGTTTGCAGTATGGATTAGAGACAGTCCTTGACCTCTGCTGGTGTGAATGTAATATGTATTCAGTAGAAAGAATATTTCCGATTTTGAATGTTGATTTTCTTCTCTGCTAGTTACATGCAAATCTAAGACTCCCTAAAGACCTGGGCCACCACAGAGAGGCACAGTTCCCAGGGAGCCCTGAGCTCATGATGGGAGGACACTGGTGCACCGCCATGTGCTATGCGGCTCAGCTCTGATGCATGGTAGATGAGGGGTATTCAAGACATTTTCAATTCACCATGTTTTCAACATACAGCGGGGTTCTCGTGATGTGACTCCATCAGGAGTTGAGAAACCACGCATTTCTGAAAAAGACTTTCCATTCTGGCCGGTCTTCCAGGAGAACTGAATCACCCACTTGGACCTTCGCACGCATGGCAACTGAATTTCCTCCATACTAACTCACATCACAGCACAAATGACCTTTTCATGTGACCACACCAAGATGCTGTCCCTGGGGCCTGGGTACGTTCTTGAAGTCAACCTGTGCCAGGGGCAGGCTGCGGCTCAATGCGCCAGAACTCCTCAAACACATCTCACGGACCTACTTCACTTCATCTGGGCCCAGGCAACAGCTCCTCCCCTCCCCAACCAGGGGAAAATGAGAGGAAAGAGAGACAGCAGCCTCTCCCGGGGTCACTGAAGCGTCTCACTTCTGCACACGTGGAGAATTATAAAGCAGTGATTGAAATATATGGTGAGTGTCGAAATTAAAAATGTGATTACAGTAGAGGACACATTGCCATTAATTCCTCTCAAAATAGTCCATCCTTGCTCTGAACACACTTATCTTGTCACTTTCTGAAGCAGTTCTAGAAGTCTTCTTTCATGTCTTTGTAAGATAAGATCAAAAATACAATAAATGTTGCCACTGAGCGCCATCCAACAGAAAGGCAGGATTGTAAAAACATTATAGTATGTCTTACCCACCTTCCATACTGGGTCTGGGGCCATGTGACTTCTGGTTCTTTCCCAAAGTCAAAATGACCATGACAGGTAAACATCTTCAGTCAACTCAGAGCATCAAGGCAGCCACAATGGTACAACTGAAGACAATCAAGAAGGAGGAATTCCAGAACTGCTTCAGAAAGTGGCAAGCGTACTGGGATAAACATGTCCAAAGCAAGGGTTAGAATTTTGAGGGGGACTCATGGCAATATGTCTTTGACTTTAATAAATGCCAAGTTTATATGCCCAGGATATTTTTTGATCACACCTAATACACAGGACCATGTGACAATGATTCTTCAAAACGAAGGCTAAAATTAAAGTCTGTGTGTGTAAACGGGACTCTTTTCCCCTAACATGCTCTGCTTGCCTGGAGAGTGCACCCAGGCTGAGGAGCCCTTGGTAGACTTGCTAATAAGGGTTTCGTTAAAATCAGTAATTAACCCAGGTACATCATCTTTCATCAGAATCCAGGGCATGGTGGGAGATTTGAGAAAATGGCTACTGGCTCAGGGTCACCAACAGCCACCCTCAGAGGTCAAAAAGTTCAAGCCAGGTTTTGATGTCGGACAGACTTGTGCTTTTAGGTTTCTGGCAGTTGGAATGCAGCTGCCCCCACAGAAAGGACACCCCATTTCACCAACCCTGCTCCCCATCCTGGGAACAAAAGATGCATGACTGAGAAGAGTCACCGGTAACCCACAGAGCTTTTCAGGACAAAAGCAGGTCTGGAAACAATCAGAGAACACTGAAGATCAGCAAAGCAAAATGCATTTGGCATCACTGCAATCTGGGAGCGAGCACCCACTTTGTCGTGCACCGCTGCAGATAAAGCGTCTGCTCATTCAATTAGAGGGAGGAAGATGGAAAATGGCTGAAATTCAGAGCTGAAAATATTTCATTTCTAAGCAAACACTGTTTACTGTTAAGAGGGGGAAATGGCCTGTTTTATCCATGAATAAAGGCAATTTAGGGAGATCCTGGATTTATTAGAGTGAAAGATAAGAGGGGAAGTAGATTTAGACATATGAGTTCACCAGCTGATTCCTGTAAAAATGCAGAGATTTGAAATAAATCAGTAAACGAACACAGATTGAAGGATTACAGGACAGAGCGAATGACATCATGTGTCCCAGCCCCACTGTGATATGTGATGAGCCCACTGATAACACAGTACCAGGCCGGCTGTCTCTCGGGCAGCGAGAGGCCAGCACAGGACAGCTGCCGAGCCCAAGGTCGCCCACCGGCCTCGCCAAAGCTGCGCACATGACAGGGGTCGCTTTTTGAGGGTTGGAAGAAAATCTACCTGCAGTAAATATTTTATTTTATTTTATTTTATTTTATTTTATTTTATTTTATTTTGGAAAAAAGACAAAACAAATTTTCATAACAATAGGAGGATAACAGTAGTTAACACACTGCATATTGTTATCTTTAGTTATTCGAAGCACAAGATATGGGCATTGAAATTACCCAGGGTAAATTAGGAGCCAGCCCGTGGTTTGAAATCTGAGGTGGCGGCTGAGTAAAATGGGGTGTCACACCAGTGACCACTGTCCTGCTGGTGGACAGAGAAGGTGGTTGGGTTTGAATCAAGTTTGACAAGGAGAGAACTTTGACACTGCCTTCCAGGCACCTGTGTCCCTGGGGGGGTGTCTGTGACGGGGACATCCTATGAAGAAGTGGGAAGGACCTCCAGTATGCGTCTACACAGTGGGGTGACTTTTCCCCACCCCACGAGCACAGCCAAGGTGGACAGGGTGGCTGCTGGGGCGTTGGTGGGAACCTCACAGGTCATGCATTAAGGTACACAGCGGGGCAGGGAATGCTGGGTGCAGAAGGGGCAGAGACACGGTGCACCTTGCAGCAGTGGCCAAAGTAGAGGGAGAAGGTTGTAGTAGGAACGTAGCTGGGGGGGACTGCTCTATTTCAGGGGAGTCAGGAGGTAGCTGGCTTAGTCATAAGGAACACAGCTGTTTCATGCTAGTGTCATCTGATCACAAAAACCTCCTCCCTCATTTAGTGTCACACACCTCGACGCTGGACCCTAATTGCCTCCAAACACCCCACCTCCAAACACCAGCAATTCAAGAATTCGGATGGTGTAGCTGCAGCATATGAATATGGGGGACCCAGCTCAGTCCACAGCGGTCCCCAAATGGCCCAGTGTGTATTTTCTTAAGAGCAAGGGCCTTTGCTTACATAACCACAGATTCATTATCAATTCGGAAAATGAGCCATTGAAACAATATCAGTATCTAACGGAAAGCCCCCACTCAAATTGCTCCAATCGCCCTGATAATGTTCTTCATGGCATTGTGGTTCAAAATATCCCCCGCTGCGTTTGGTACCCTGTTCCTGTAGTTCTCTTTATCCGGAGCTCCCCTTCTGTTCTGTTTGTCTTGGCGAGGCCAGCATTTTGAGAGGACAGGTGAAAAGATTTTACAGTTGTACCTACCTAGCCCAGCTCACAGCACTCAGGTACTTCAGGCCACTTTCCCAGTCACTGGTCTCCAAGCCACTCCCCTCATTGGAAATTAGCAAAACCAGGGTTCAGCCTTGAGTCAGGGTCTTTGTTCTGGTTGGCCATCATCCTAGCCAGACTTAGTACACCCTGAGCGCCCCACCGTCTTGGATATATAGTTGTGTCTTTACCCCACGGATTGCACTAGGGGTGGTAGATTGGGATTAACTCGCTAGAATTCCTGTAATTCCTTTGGGATTATAAATAAACTTTCAGGCTGCACCAAGGTTTGGGAAGGGCCTTCTATGCGAATGCATAATCTGAGTGAACCCCTGGCCTGCTGTGGGATGTCTCGGCTGCCACACTAGCAGGAACTGGTTCCTGTAACCACCCATCCCTCTACCTACCTGCAGACTACCTAACTTTCTATCTGTCTGTCAGAGACAGGGTGGATACAACAGTTCCTGTTGGTTCTGTCTCTCTGGAGAACCCAACAGGTTGGCAGAAACGCACAGTTCTGCCCAGGCACAGAGGAGCTTCCCCTAGTGAACCCTGGCTGCCCTTGTCCCCCGTTGAGCAGCCTGTCTTCAAGGCCCAAGATGGCACTGGTGAGAGCTGGCCTTTCCCTTTCAGCCTTACTGCTTCAAACCACCAGAAACCCATCTTCCCTTAACCCCATCTAGACACACCGGGATTCTTAGCATGGAGCGAGGTGGGTGTTTGTGGCAAAGCACTTGGAGAAAGTCACACTGGAGGAAAGAAGGGCGAACTTCCCTCCAGAGTCACCTGTGTCTCTGTCCCAGAGCCTGAAGTGGGCTGCACAGTGGTTGAGAGGGAAGGGAAGGGAAGGGAAGGGAGGGAAGGGAAGGGAAGGGGACAGGCAGGGAGGGAGGGAGGGACAGAGGGGCCTTAGCAGGTGGAAGTGCTAGGGAAGAAGCATCCCCAGTCTGAGTCCAGGCGCGGGGCTGTGCCCTGTGCAGGGTGGGCCTGGCAAGCTACAGTGGCCAGAGCTCGCAGAGCTGGACGACTCCAGCTGTCTCTCTGGTCTCCTCTCTAAGGCTGGCATCAAGCGTGCAGGGCAGCTTTGGGGCACGGAGGAGCAAACAGACAAGCACCCTGCTGGAGTTCTCTGGCCTCTCCTGTCCCCCAGGGAAAGACGCTGTCCATTGGTCCAATGAGCAGAGAGAGAGCCAGGCCTCTGAGACCCAGCGGTGCTGGTGCCACCCACTTTGGCCTCCCAGAGCAGGAACACATACCCCTGCCACATCTCATGTGTAAACTGGGGTAATGATGCTATAGTAGCCATGGAAATGAGATGGGCTGGGACCCAGGGTGTTCAGCAACTCAGAATCCCCTTCCTTGGGCACCCTGGGGTGGTGGCTCCACCAGAGCCCAAGACCAGATACTGCAAGTGCCAAGTGAGGCAGTCATATGCACCCCCAGGATCCCCCATGGCCACATGCTCCATAGACACTGCATTGTGCCACCCTCGGAGCACAAGCCGTCACAGGGAGCGATGCCCAACTGGGTGCTGGACTCCCACGGGCCCAGAGGCCATCTCTAGGACACCCTGTGGACTTGGGCTGTTACTGGTACTCCCTGGCTTGTATCTCCACTTCCAATGGCCATATTGGAAGAACTTGTCACCCCAGTGCATGAAAATGAGCACAAAGCCCACACTTCCTGTTCCCATCCTGGTTGGCTCACGGTAGACGCCCAGCGAGGATGAGCACTGACCACACATTCACCAGCACCAGGTAACTGCCCTGCACCAAGGCCCCCACCCAGAGATGGCACCCAGCGGCAGGAGAGCAGTGACCCAGGTCTGGTGGCCTCCTGCCTGCCGGGAATTGCCAGCTGAGGCCGTGCAGTGTCTGAAACTTCTTATCAGCGGAGGCAGACGGCCCTTTTCACAGACATCTGCTAACCTGGTCCCAAGTTGGATCTTGGGTTTCCACGGCAAGGCAAAGGCAGCGATGGAGAAGAGACCACAGCAGAGGGCGGCTGGACTGACACAAGGCGGCTGGGCACCGCTCCGGCTCGGGTGTCTGCGTGCGCAGCTGGCCCGAGGCTGCCCCTCTGCTCCCCAGCCCGCGGCTCCTCCCTCCCTCTTCCTCCCTGCTATCTGCCTTCATTCCCCTCCCTTCCTCCTTCCCTTTTTCCCTTCTTTTTATCCTTCTAGCCTTCCTTCCCTTCCTTTCTTCGCCCTCTCCTCCCCTCCCTCCCCCGTCTCCCTGCTTCCCTTAGCCCTTCCTCACTTCCCCCCGTTTTCTCTGCCTTCCTGCTTCTGTTCCAAGCCATGTCTCTTTCTGCATCAGGTTGCACAGTTGGATTTCAACAGCCAATAAGACTCTGCTTCAGTCCATGGAGTGATCACAGACCGGAGCAAAAGTTCAGCCAGAAATGACAGTGCAAGACGTGATTGTACCCAGGGCCTATGGAGCCCTCAGGTCACCTGCTCCAGCCAGGTCCCAGACCAGCTTCCTGGGAAAGAGACATGCTCTCAACCCCAGGCAGGAGATGTTACATGATCAGAGTCTGATCCACACTGCATCACTGATCAGAACCCATCTGACCTCAGTGGGAGGCCGTGTCACCCCTACCGGTTCCCGCCGGAACTGCCCGGGAGAGTGTGACAGCCTCTCTTGGAACTGCAAAGCAGCCTCTGGTGAAGAGGAGCACATACCCACCCCATGTGGGGCTCAGAGTGGAATTTCAATTTGATTAAAAGACAGGTAGGAAGTTGAAAGGGAGTAGAAGTTGGAAGAGAAGAGAGAAGGCAGAGTGGGGGAGAAATAGAAGGAAAAATAAGGGAAGAGAGGAGAGAGGGGAGAAGGAAAGAAGGAGGGAGGAAGAGGAGAGGGGACCCAGCACCCAGTCTGCCCCAGAGGCTGGCACAGCACACTTTGGGGTGTGTCAGATAGGGCGTGGGGGCAGGACCTTGGGCCCTGTACACCATCCCCCGTTGCATCCTCGGGCACTGCTCCCCTCCTCTGCTTCCTGGCCACCATGACCTAACCACCTTTGCTCCACCATGCCCTTCTGCCACCATGTCTCTGCCTCAGAGCCAGCTCGCCATGGACCAAGCAAATTAAAGCTCCCCTCCTTTACACTGTGGGTGTTGGGTATGGTGTCTCAGCAATAGCAAAGACAACTAATCCAACCTAGCACCTGGCAACCTACCTGTGAGCAAACACCTACAAAAATCAGCATACACATCCGTCCAAGACCTGAGCGCTAATGTCACCCGAAGCTTCACTCACAGAGTCACAGCACGTAACGACCACAATATCCACCCGCAGGAAAGGATAGACAGACTGAGACGCCTGCTCATCCAATGGAAAAGCACCAGCAACAAAAAAATGATGAATAGCAACGCAGAGAACAAAAAGGGAACTGACAGATGTCGCATTAACAGACAGCATCAGATGTGAGAAAAAGACGCATGCTGGATGTATCACTCCTAGAAAGTCACCCCTACCCAAGGCAGTAGGGATCAGGATGGTGGTACCCTACGGGAAGGAGGGTTCTGTGGTAACTGGGAGGTCCCTGAGAGAGACTGTAACTAAGTTGTATAACTTGAACTTTAAATCAAGAGTGATACAGATAAATGCTCTAAAGAGCAAGAAAATAATGGAGCAACCCCTTCAAACTTCCATTGGAAAATTATTTTCTGACCTAAAATTCCATGGTCAGCCACATTGTTAAGCAAGGGTAAGGGTAGGGTGACATCTATGCAGACATGCAAGGTCTCAAAATAACAAAACCAGTAACCACACTTTCTCAAGGAGCTGCGGAAGGATGCACTCCACCCAAACAAGGAAGTAAACCAAGAGAAGGAAGGGGAGGAGTAAAAGGCAGCCCCACCCCACACAGGTAAAGGGAAAGAAAGTCCTCAAGAAGAAGACCCAGCGATAGCATTGCACTCAGCAGAGCACTGCCAATCCAGGTAACAGCTGTTTGATTCAGAACTTCTGATGCCCCTGCCCACCTTTCTACCTGAGGACAGAGCATGAGCTGGGCATCTTGAGTTTACTGAACTTATCTTGATCAGATACTGATGAAGCTCTAGATCACACTGTCCCTCAGCTGGCTCCACCACTTGGCAACATCAACCCATCCCTACAGAGTGCTCTATTGGACCCTGGAAGTTGGTCATGACAGGAACAGAGCAGATAAGATCCAAGCAGCACTCTCTGGCCATCCTTTGGTCAAAGTCCACAGGTCAGCCCCACAAGAGAGCCCAGCTGGCACAAGACCTCTGTTTTCCAGGACTTACGCACTTCTTTGCCCACTGGCAAGATCTGGAAGGATTAATCTTCCAATGAGTTCATGGCTGAATGTGTTATTAGTGGGACCTGGTTGGAGCTGGTTCACTGGGAAGATGACCTGGAAGGGTGATTCTTATCTCCAGATCCTCCCTTCTCTCTGATTTCTGGCTCCATGAGATGAGAAGCTTTCCTACACCATGTCCTTCCACTTTGTGGTTTCTGCCTTGAAGTCACCTCACATGGACTGAACCCTCTAAAACCATGAGCCAAAATAATCCTCTCTTCCCTTAAGTTTCAGGTGTTGGGTGTTTTTGTCCCAGCAACAGGAAGGTGACTAATATATCCCCTCTCTAACAGGTGCAAGTCCAGGACTGAGCTCCACCTAGGGGAACAAGAAGGAAACGGTATACACCATCTCCAGGCCTCTGCACAGTTCAGCTGCTCTCCATCTGCTGCCCAGTGAAGTCCACTACGGAAAATTCTACAGCTATGGGGAATAGCAGAGCCCCCAGACAAAGAGGCTGGGTTCCTGCATGATAATGTGGACAGAGCCTCAACCTTCTGCACTATGGAGTCATGAACAAGAGTACACACAGGTTGGGCCAGACTGCTAACATAGGAGGCTGATTCTTACAGTTAACGTAATCAGATTAATACAAGTTATTTACATAGATGGTAAAACTCTAAAAGAATAGCTAAGAAGTTATTAGTAGGAGCAGAGTTCCTGATGCCAACCTAGCATTTGCTGAAGAAACGAAGGAATAAACAAGGATGTTCTTGGTAGCTTCGAGGTCATGTCTGCATGGACCTGGCCAGGAGGGCAACAGGAATATAGTGGACAGTTGATTTGTTAGGGTAGCAGAGTATGGACAAAATTTCTCCTGTTATTATTAGGGTAAGATTGATTATTTTGCAATAAGTACATAGGAAATGTGAAATCAGCACCTCCCACATATATGTCCTACATAAAAATACCCATGTCCGCAGCCCTCCTAAAGCCTTTCAGCACAAGGACCTTGACCCTGCCTCTCCAGGAAGCCGCCCCACCCCTGCCCCTTATAAGCATTCTGTGTAGCCCCAAGGCCAAGTTCAGTGTTACCAAGGTAGAATTCCACAGCCTCCAGTAGTGTCACCAACTTGGCTCTGGATTAGAAACAGGAGTACCTGAAACCTGGAGATTTGGTCCTCACGATTTGGTCCAGCCCCACCCAGAAAGCTGGGCTACAAGAAGCCGCCTAGTGTGGGAGTCAGCTGGAAATCAGATCCCAGGGAGCAGCTGAGGGAGCAAGGGCCATTCAGTATGAGGGGAACAGACGGGGAGGAAGAGGCAGGCAGCCGAGGCGCAGGGGCTGGGCACCCACCGAGTGTCCGGCAATGTTTTCAAGTCAGCACAGCAGTGGAAACGGGAGTGCTGCCTGCCCTTACAGGTCTGCAGTCTATACAACCCAACCAAGAAGTACAGCAGGCCATGGTGATATACACTTGTAATCCCAGCACTCTGGGAGGCTGAGGCAGGAGGATGGCAAATTCAAGCGTAGCCTGAGAAATGAGCAATTCAGCAAGACCCTGCCTCCAAATAAAAAGGGTGTGATTGACAATTATACCAGCGGAATTAGTAGTGTACCCTCCCTAATGTGGGCAGGGCTCAGCCAATCGGGTGAAGGCGCAAATAGAAACAAAACCCAGCAGACTGGACTGTGGTATCAGCTCCCCGAAGCCCAGCCCAGAGCTCACCCTGCAGGCTTGGGATTTGCCGACCGCCACAATGATTCCCACCAACCCGTTCCGTAAATCTCTTTCCGTACTGATTTGCACATGATACTGGCTCTGCTGCCCTGCAGAAGCCTGAGGACTCTGATCACCAGCGCTGCCAGTGACTTCTACACGAAGCCCCTTGTGACAAATGTCCTTTACCATCAGCACGAGGAGATTATGATCTCCCTGAGGAGGCCACGTATTTTCTCCCCTGGCCATGAGAATGCCACGCCTCTCCTCCATCCCGATGGAGATCCCGCTGGCCCCCGGTGAGCAGGAGGAGACGGTGGGGATGGGTCTGTCCTTGGATTCGCCTTCCCTTTCTTCCTTCCTTTGACCTTACTGTTTGGCAGATGCCACGCTCCTCCCGCACAGGAACCGAGGATGGACAGCCACCAGTGCCTGTGTCAGAGCATCTTTGTTCCCTTCCCACCAGCCCCTGGCAGTCTTCTAGGGAGATGCAGGCTGAGGGGCTCCAAGGTCAGGGAGGAGGCGCAGTAGCTGTCCTCACTGCCGTGCACTCGTGATGCCTGGGAGGCCCGGAAACATGGTGAAGATGGGGGTCCGTGGGGGTGTGAAGGAAGCTGAAGAGAATCCCAGGGTGCAGGGCCAGCCAGAGACAGCTCGCCGGACCCAAGATCTCAGAACACGGGACAAAGCCCCACCCCCCCCAACTCCAGGAACTGATGAGCCAACCTACCTCGGCTGGCCTCCGACTCCTCCAGCAGGAGGCCCTGTGACAGGTGGGTTCTGAAACGCATGCCTCCCACAAGTGGTATTAGCCAGAAAGATGCAGTCGGGGTCAAGAGAACAAAGAAGAGAAGTAAAGAAGGTGAATCCAGGGATGGATGTGTCCCCACAATGCCCTTCTCAGCTGCTGGTAGCCAGTAGGATTGGGGACAAAGGACAGAATTAGTCCTCAGTCCTCCCGTGTGTGTCTTTTCACCAAGCCCGTCTCTTCTTCCTGCCCTGCTACTGCGCATGAGAAGGGTGTAGCCTTTCCCTTGTGTTTCATTCCCCTGCTAGTTTCTGTCCCTCTAAAAGCCAGGATTTTTTCTTTCCTGATAGGTAGCAAGTGCCTCTTGGGCCACCACCCTGGGTCCTGTCGTTGGAGGACATCTTGGAAAGAAAGGGACAGGCATTTGGAGAAAGGACCAGCCCCGTAGACAATGAAGAGGGAGTTTGCCGGCCTGGGCACTTCCAGACTGTCTGTGCTGAAGGCAGAACCAGCTGCATCTGTGCTATGAATGGGTAGGTTGAATGCAGCAGATTTATAGGGAAGTGTACCGGTTAGTACACAGAGCTGTGTAACAAGGAGCCCCAGCGCAGACAATGGCTTTGTCTCCCTCCACCCATTGCCTTCAGGATCCCCAGAGTTCCCTATTTCATTTCAATAATTAAGACTTAATCCTGACGAATCAATGAGTCCAGTCAGTTCTAACTCAAAACTGCATTCTCATATCGAATTCTACACTCTTCTGTCATCTCTCTGCCCACCTTCAGTCCTGGAACATGGCTCAGGAGATGGCTAAGGACTTCCAACTGTCCTCTCCCTTCCTCCTTCTCTGTCACTTGGCTGTCGCTGGTCTCCTCTCCTCTCCAGGGATTGGGACCCAGGAGGAGAGATGGAGATGGGGTGAACCTTTGGTACCTGGACAGGGCACTGTGAACCAGGGCACTTTGGTACCTGGACAGGGCACTGTGGGGATTGGTGCGTGCTCTGTGCCCTGACCTGAGTGGGCTCTGGTGGATCTCCTGCCTGTCTTTGGGTCCTGTCCTGAGGCTCCACCCACAGACTCTGCCCCCTGCAGGAGTGTCCCCCAGATGGCTCCCTGCTGCATTATGCAACACAAGGCTGGGGTAACAGCCCCACAACACGGCAGTGCACACAAGACAAGAATTCACCTCTCTCTTTCATGAGTGTCCCAGTTGGAGGTGGCCTGAAGAATCAGGACCCTGTGCCTCAAGGTGGGCCTGGGCTGCACCATCAGAGAGCCAAGGTCGGCCAGCCAGGGTGGCTGGGAATCTGCCCCAAGTCGGCTCCCCAGAGCTCTGAGAAATGCTGCTGAGGATGGCACCCCGGGCTCCCACTGTGAGCTGTCTGGCTTCCTGGCTCTTGCTCTACCTACTCCTGTGCTCAGCGCCCCCCTTACCCTCTCACTAGGGACACCGCCTTCAGAAGCCCTTCCCAGGTCCTGTATGTGTCCCCGGCACCCTGCACCTCTTAGGGCTGTCTGTCCATGCACTATCCACCCGTGGCGACTGTCCCCATCCATGGGGAGGTGGAATGGCAGAGACCCCCTCTCCCATCCAGCGCTGCCCCCTGGGCCTATGCTGGTGCCAGTGCAGGCAGGTGGTGTGAGCTCTTGGTGGTCGCCAGTCACCCGACGCTCCCTGCTGCCTGCACCAAGCTGCTGGGGATCCCTCGGCAGGCACATCTGGCTTAAAAAGGAAATACGCTATTTCACGACTCAGCCTGGCTTATTTTTAGAACCAGTGACTCATCTCCATCAGGGCTGTGGGGCTGCTCTCGGGGCCAGGCCCAGGGGAGAGGCCCACAGAGGACAGCGGCTCCCCTGCACCCTGGGGCCCAGGGCTGAGCTGAGACGCAAGGCACAGCCTCCCCACTCCGGCCACCACTGATCACATGCAAGCTGTCTAAGCGGACTGCACCTAGCAGACGAAAGGGATCAGCCAGAGCTTGGCTCCCACCCACAGCTGCCCTAAGCCGCTCCTCCAGCTTACTTGTGGCTGCTTGCTCGGTTGCTCTCTTTTCTGCTTCATTCTAGGTTTTTTCTTTCCATGACATTTATGCCCAGGTGTTCTGTTCTTCTCTGTGGTCCTGATAGGCAGGTCCAGCTGCGCTTTGCAAATGTTTGAGACCCTAAAGTTTCTTATGCTGGAAACTTGGTCCCCAATGTATAAAAAAAAAAAGAAAAAGTCCTCACCAGCTCTGGAACCTCTGGAATGACAAGCTGAATGAGTCGCTTCTCTTTATAAAGTCCCCACTGCCACCCCAGGTATTTCGTTTCAGTAAGTGAACTAATACACCTCACCTAATAGATGACTGCATATATAAAAAGTGATCGAAAAAATGCAATGACTATTTAGACTTTTATAAAACTCATTACAGTAAAAGATACGTCGTCAAGAATGATGGGATCGGCCAGGTATGGTGGCACATGCCTGTCATCCTAGTACTTGGGAAACTGAGACAGGGGGGATGGCTACAAGTTTGAGGCCAGACTGGGCTACAAAGTGAGTTCAAACAAGGTCAGTCTGAACTGCATAGTGAAACCGTGTCTCAAAAAGACAGAGGGAAGAAAAAAAAGATGATATAAATGTGTTCAAAGTAATGGGGAATTTTTTGCATATTTTGAGTGTGATTAATGACAATGTGTCTTTTATTGTAACTACTCATCCTATTTTTTAATCATACCCAAGTACAGGTTCTAGATAGTGACTTGGACCCACCAGTGTGACCCGAATCTGATGCTGTCATTTACAATCATGTTTAGTCGATTGTCTTCCATTTGCCAAGATAATCATACACCCAGCTGTAAATAATCATCTGCGCCCCAGCGTCGCCACCACACCTCTGACTTCTTCCTCTTTTCTTGTGGTACCATGAATTGATTTTCTAGCATTCAACCATTCTTGCCCTTTTGGAACCCACTTCCCTGAGGCATGATGATTTATGGCTGTAATGTGCTGTTTCATCTGGAGATTTAGTATTTTTGCATCAGCGTTCCTAAGCAACCCTGGCATGTGTTTTTTCTCTCCATGCCATCTTTGATGGAGTTTGGCAACACTAATATGCTTGCTATATAAAAAAATTTTGGAAAGTTTTCTTTCTTTTATGTTCTACAGTAGATTAAATAATGCTGAAGGGCCCATTCCATTTTGGTGTGATAGGATCCGCCCATGAAGAATCTGATGCTCTTTTTAAATTGTTATCATCATTTTTTTTTGAGAGAGAGAGAGAGAGTCTTGCTACATAGTTTAGGCTGGTCTTGAACTCACTATGTACCCCCAGGCTGGCTCTAAACTCACTGTGATCCTCCTGCCTCAGCCTCTTAAACGCTGGGATTCCAGGCACGATCCACCAAGCCCAGCTATTATTATTTTAAAGAAAAATAGGCTTGGACAATTTCCTGTTTTTCAAGGATGAGCCAGTTACTTAGCATTTACCTGTGTTGGGGCGTCTTTGTTTTATAAATCATATTTTCTAGGCTTTCAAAGTCTCCAATCATTCATATGCACTAGAACCACTTTCCTATGGTTATTTGCCTTTTATGTCTCTAGTTGTTTTCTTCCTAGACATTTATATGGGGTTTTCTTCCCTTTTTCTCTCCCTCAAAAATCCAGCACTTGAGTACAGTTGTTAATTCTATCACTTTTTTTTTTTTTTTTTTTTTTGGTACCAGAAATCAAACTCAGGACTTTGCACTTGCCACGTAGTTGCTTATGCCATCTATCAACTTTTAATATATCCATTTTCTCTTTTATTTTTTCCTTCTGTTCTTAGCTTTGTATTATCATTCTATTGCTCTTCCGATTATTGAGTCATGTGCTAAATCCATGTCATTTTCTTTTGTTTTGTTTTGAAGAATGAGATACAAAATGTAATAAAGTTGTATTTGGTATGTAAAGAATATTTTTCAATATTAAGAACTATGTTCTCACAGTTACATCCAACCTTTTAAAACAAATACAATCTCTAACAAATAATTCTTTCTTTCTTCTTTCTTTCTTTCTTTCTTTCTTTCTTTCTTTCTTTCCAACCCCCTTAGGAAGCTTGGGGGTCTCAAACTTCCAGGAATACTCCATGAACCACTGCTCTCCAAAACTGTGTTTTCAGTATTCAATTTAACATTGTTAAACTTGTAACAGGGATTGATGGAAACACCTTTGCAGTCTTTCATGTGTATAAATGTAAGTGTTTAAGGCTATGATTCCTCCAGCAAGAACTGCATTGGCTGCACCAACTGCAGCCTCAAGACCCTGCCTTGGGAAGCCCCTTTTGGCATCCCTGTGGCTCACTGTGCAGTCACCCACCTCTGCCTTCTCATGCCACTGGGAATGTCTAGCACAACACTGCCCAACATAGCCTTGTTGATGCCCATTAAAATAAATAGATAAAGTTAATGTTTTATTTAAATCAATGTGTCCAAAATATTGTGATCATGGTGATGCATAATCAAATTCAAAACCATTGTCAATGAGATTTTCCACCCCTTTTCAGTGTCTTGCATAACTGGTATTGACTTTCTGCTCACAGTGTATCTCCATTTGCACCAGCCCTACCTCCTGTGCTCAGTGGCTACCTGTGTCTAACAGGGCAACTATGTGTTTCCTGACCTTTCTGGTGGATACTTGCTGAGTTAATGACTACTTTATTTAGCCATATTATCCATCAGCTCCCACCACCTTAACAAGGTACCACAGCTGGGCGGCTTCAGCAACATATATTTACTGGAGTTCTGGAGGTCAGAAGTCCAAGATCAAGGCTCCTTTGGAGACCTCACTCCTTGGCTTACAGGTGGTCGTCATCTTGCCACATCTCTGCAAGGTCTGTCTCTGTGCCTGCACATGGCTGTGTCCTGACACCAGTCATCTGAGATTAGGGCCCAGCCCATGTGACCTCACTCACTGTAATCACCTCCTTAAAGGGCCGATGTCCAAACTCAGCCTCACTCTAAGAGACTGGACGTTGTAGGGACATTGGGGTGCACCTTTGCACCTGCTGCCCATTGCATCAGTCATTTGCCCATCAGCTGTTCACTGTCTGCCTCCCTCCTGCCAATCTGCCTCAGAGGCTGCCAGGTAGAAATAGAGATGCCTCCTTGTGTGTATAAGAAGGGGGACATTCACCTCTGCCCTGGAGAGCTTGGGAACACTTTCTTAGGAGCCCATGGGAAGCCATGGAAGATTTCAATGTCTGACACTGGCTTGGTACTGCCAAAGGATGTTGGCACATGCACTATTCCTAGTGACCAGGCAGAGCAAAATCAGAGCATAAAGGAGTTATAAAAGATACCAAATACCCAGGATAAAGACCTCCACTGCAAAGAATGACCAAGGGGTCAGCGGCAAGTTGAACAAGTTGACTCCTGATCACCAGTTTGCCATCCTTCCCTTATAACAGAGGCTCAGTGTTATCCAGGGAGACAATGGGCACAGCTAACAAATGCCACTTCTCGGCCATGTCTTCCCCTAGAGATGCCATGGGGCATCATTCTGGCACATGAGATGGAAAACTAAAGGCTTCCAGGGACATTGTTATTCATCTCCATCACTCTTTCTTTTCTTTTCCTGCCTAGAGCTCATGTAAGATGCCCAGAGCAGCAGTAGCCTTCTCGTGTCTATGAAGACAAAAGGGCGGTAGTACAGACATAAAGCAGGGACAGAATCCACAATAAAGTCAGGGAGCTACCATACCGCAGCCTGGGAATACCAAGTGCTAGCTGACTTGCTATAAGGAAAACAAAAACTGAAATTAAAAAAAAAAAAATTCTTGCTGTTTGAGTGACTGGTGTCTACTTATCCGTCACTTGAAGTGCTACCTAAGATAACCCAGATGCATCCTGAGCTCAGTTGGCCATTACTGCTTGAGCACCTGCTCTGAGCCAGGCACTGTCAGGAGGCAGTGGGTGCTGGCTGTGCTTCCAGAAAGTTCTTTCACATAAACTAGCTCAAGACATAAGAGGAAATCACTGACCAGAGTAACTGAAACAGGGAGGCACATTATAGGTTGGCAGAACCCTGTCTCTGGTGGGCCCTCCTGGTGGCAGCCAGCCTCAGCCTCTGTCTTCTCTGGTGGACCACTGAGGCAGAAAAGTCCTCATCTCTGTTCTAGAGGGAGCCCACGGATTCTGGCTCCTTGGAGCAAAAGGTAAAGTCCAGCTAGTTGTGTACAATCAAGGGGACACCCAGGTGACATGGGAGTCACCAAAGGGTGTGACCCGTGTGCCTTCTCAAACTGCAAACCTTCCCCTCCACCCTGGTGTCTGGTGTGCCTGGGGCTTCTCATTCTAAATCCAGGACGGCAGCCTGGGAGCGCCACCCACCCCAGCTCCATCAGCTCTGGATCACAACAACAAATGCAATTTTCCTTCCTTAAAGAGATCAGTCAAATCATGCACGCTAATTGCAAAGAAAATTAGATAGCACTTTTCTTAAAAGCAATGTAAACATCCTTCTGCCAGGCCAGCAAAAATGTTCACACAGTCCTCAGCTGCATGGCTGCCTGTCCTTGATGAGGAGATGGGACCTCGAACTCTGCCCTGTTAATCCAACTGGTCAGGTGACAAGTCTCAGGGACTGTACCCCTGAACAGTGCCCTCAACAAGATGTAACCTTCATCTAGGTTGCCTCACACTGTCCCCTGGACTGTCACTGTCACACTCTTTCCAGCTGGTCAGTTCTGGCCTGGACAGTCACTGCTCTCCAATCCTGAGTTCTTCTGAGTCACAAGATCTTGAATGTCCCCTGATCCAGACCAAGTGACTCCAGCCTTCTCGTGGCCACCTGTGACCCTGCTCTTGACCAACAAAAGACATCCAGGACCCATGGACATTATGGGCATCACCAGTGCTTCCAGAAACCTGTGTCCACACAACTCGTTTGTGTTCACGTTTCCCAAGCCAGCATCTCTGCACCTCTGTACTATCCCTGGGAGTGAGGTGCCTCCAGTGTCGCTGTCCCCGTGTCCTCTCGGAAGACGTTGGGCCAGTGCTTCTCGGAGCCACTGCAAATGAGTCATCCTCCTCTCTGCAAGTTCTTTGTTCCTCATGAGGTGATCAGAGAGGTGATGCTTGCTGTGGTCTGGAAACTGCTGCTGGGATCCTGGGGCATACAGATTCTCAGAGGTGACACATCAGTTGGTCTGGGGTGGAGTGGATGCCAGCATTTGGCAATCTCCCTGAGTGTTTGAAGTCTGTGTCAGGCGGGAGCCAGCAATCGACCCCATCCTGGCCTTTAAGATGGTGGTGTCTCTGCCCATGTGATGGGAAGGAGGGGCTGCTTGCTGTGTGGCCACAACTCAACTTCCCTGCTCTGTCAGTCTTTCCAGACGCATCCCAGCTGCCCAGATTAACCAGGGATGCTCAGGGGACCCTGGCAGCTCCCTTTGCTTCTCCACTGACCAGCGGCTCTCCATGAAGCATGGGAATCTGCAGACTCCCCAGGGCTTCCCCCCACCCTGACCTCCTGCTAAAGAAGGGAGGCACGGCCCATCTCAGAGATGGACAGAGTTCGCACATGACCAAGGATGGCTGGACTTGAGCTTAGGTGTCACAGGTCTGTCTCGAGAACTTTCCCAAGGTCTGCTCTGTGAGCCCAGACACTTGGGAGGCCAGCAAGGACTGGTTAGGATGGAAGGGACCCCAACAGGGCTAGCTTGTGATGGAGTCACAGGTGTTCTTGTGGCCTTTCTAACCAACATCCCTGGTCCCCTCCAGCTGCTTCCCGCAAAAGCACTTATGAAGAATTGAAGGTTGAGAATGTCTTAGAGTCAGATACCTGCCCAGGGCACTCACTGCAGCTGGGGATTCAGAACCTGGTGACAGACCACTGGCCACAATCCCTCCAACACCCGAGGAAGGTTATCATCCCCACAGGACCACCTTCATTTATCAGTCTGGGCAGTCACCATGCATCCCAGGTCTCTTCCATGACCCCTAGGACATAGCAGGCAGCTGCCCAGTCAGGTATGAAGGGGCCAGAGTGGTCAACTCCAAGGAGTGAATACTTGGGGACAAGAGGGGGAAGAGCATTAGCTGAAAGCAAAACCAGTAAGCTCAGGTGTATGCTCCCCAGTTCCCTGACCCCCTCCCAGGGAATAACCATGTCAGTGCAAAACCCTAGTCCCGCTTGGTTTTTCGGGGTTGCAGCGGCGGCCGGGCCAGCCTGTGGTCAATGTAGGTCCCCAGGCAGGACCACAGGATGAAACGCACCAACAGGATGACCACCAGCAACACCATGAGTGGGTCAGGGCCCACACTGCCCCCCAGCCAGGAGCCCATGCTGAGAAGCTGCCACCACCAACTCCTGGTGACAACGGCTGCCCCCCCCGGGCTGGACACACGGTCCCTCGTAGGGACTGACCCCCGCTGTCCGCAGCCCCCCAGGCAGGCAGGCCCTCCTGAGAGGACAGATCGGGGCGACGAGAGGCCTCCTTGGTCAAGAGGCCCGTGTACCATTCAGCCAGAATTAACCACTCTGGGCACCGACAATGCGGGCATTGTCCAGGGGCCGGGGGGCGGGAGGCCGCCGCGAGCCCGCCTCCTTCGCTGGCCCTGCTGCCCCTGCCCGCCAGCACTGACGTAATCCCCAAACATCTCCGGGCGGCAGCTGCTGGGCGAAGCGGCCGCCTCCTCCCGGCCCTTTCAGCGGCCCACGCCGCTCTTCCGGCCGCCGCGAGACAATCGGGCCCTTTCTCTCCCCAATTAGCTATCACTTCTGGAGCCCGGCACTGTCCGAGCCCCTCGGCGGGCTTTGCAGCAGGCCTGGCCAGCCGGGGGCCGGGAGCTTGGCGGGGAGGCTGCAGAAATGAAAAGGGAGGGGAGGGGGAGGAGAGAACAGTGAGAGACCCCAGACTTGGCTCAATTAGCACATGGACCGCGCATCACATCCCGGAGGAGGCGTCGGGGTGGCTGCGGCCAGACTCCCAGCAAGGCCCCGGGACCTGGGGAAATCCGCTTAACCCCCCAGGGGGCGGCCAGGTGGCCCAGCACCTCCTTCCCCCCATCACAGTAATTAGGAGGCTCTGGGGGGACAGGACACTCCGCGGGTCCTCTCACCTCCCTCACAGGGCCCTTCTTACTCACCTGGTGGCCTTGGGGGAGCCACTCAGCCTCCAGTGGCCATGGGGGACCTAGGTGGAAAGTGAGGCAGAGAACACCTGCTGAGAGGATTATGGGAGCCTTTCCAGGAGCCCCGCCCCTGTCCCCAAAGTGACACCCCAAGAGCATCCCCCACCTTTCTGAAGTAATGGCACCTGCCCAGCCTCCTCCATCTGCCCCACACACACGCGCAGGCTTCTGCACACACAAGAACAGACACGGCCACAGCCCTGCCTGGGCCAGCTCTGGCCTTTGGCAGCTGAGATCCCCCACAAGAGAGGGGACAGCCGGCCCAAGCTCCCTGTCCAGCTCCTGCCCTGTCCCACAGCAACGGGGCCACAATGCAGCAGGGTCCAGCAGGAGAAATAGGGGTCTTTAACCAAGGGATCCTGGGTGACCAATCGTGTTCTCAGCAGGAAACCATCTCACAGAGACAGGCAAAGGGGCCCTTCTGAGGTTGAGAGCTTCTGGGCCCAGTGACTGGTCACCTGTCACCAACCCCTGAGCTTCTTCATCTGTGGAATGAGTGCTCACCCCAGCAGGCCCCAGCAGAAGTGGCCACCGGCCTCTTCCCTCACCACTCGCCCACAGCTCAAGCACCACCCAGGCTGACCAAAGCTGCCTGCTCTCTGCTGTCTGGGGTGAGGCTGCCCACTGCCAGCATTGGCCAGTGAGCCTGCCAGGCTGCCCAGGTTTGGCAGAATGCCATGCCTAGCGGATGATAAACTCTGGGCTCCTTTTCCACATCTCAGACATAGGTGAGGGTTCAGCTATCAGGACCCCATGCAGCAGAAATCAGAGCATTTGCTTGAAAAAGGCCTCTGGAGAGTCCAGAGGACCCTGCTGGCCTCCAGGAGAAGCCCATGTACATCTGGGATAAGGGTCCCCAGTAGAGGACAGCCGTGCACGCAGGGAGGAGAGGCGTTTCACTTACCTGAGAGGGCCAAGTCCCTAGGTGATGTGTTCTGCACGGCTGGAGCTGCCTGTCCTGTCCCAGCCACCAGCTCAGGCCCACCAGCCAGGTGGGGACACAGTGGCCTTGGACAAAAGTCCCCCTATTTACCAAGCACACAATCAGACATGCAGAATCAACACCGCCCATGGTCACATGGCATCCCTGCACTGGAGACTCTGGGGTCAAGGAGGTTTGGCCCTTCCCACTCAGACACCCTTGGGCTCCCAGGCATGAGTAGGGACAGGGACAGTGTGCCCTTCTGGGGAGAAGCAGGTGGACATCCTCCCCTGGGCAGCATCTCGGCCCCTCCCAGCACAGCTCCTGATGGAGAGGCACAGGATGCCATTCGGGAGACCCAAAGATGGATAAGGTGGCCAGTGCCCATGAAAGGGAAGAAAGTGATAATGAAAGTCCACTGGGCACGAATTAGCTCACTCTGTACCTAAGGGTGCTCTGTTGTGGTGGGGAGCCCCACAGTGTTCCCCATTCCCAAAGAGGAAACTCCTCGGGTCACCCACGGTTAGCAGTGGGGGTAACTAGAGATGTAACCTGTCCTCCGTCCCAAGCCCCTTACCCTGCCCCCACCCCAGTGTCCTTTTGCTTCCAACTCAACTCTCCTCCAGGGGACATCCTGGGAATTCAGCAGCCGCCCCCCACCCCAGCATCTCCTAGCCAAAGGCTGACCACGGGGAGAAAGAGACCTGTGTCCCTGCCTGGGGTTGGACAAATGCCCAGGGCACTCAGCCCCCATGATCACAGGGAACAGGGGCTGTACCCAAAGTCGCTCCCTTTTGTGACTTTTCAACTTGCTCTTCCCACTCCTTCCTCCTGTTCTTCCCGGAACACCACCTCCTAAGTCACCTGCTGCAGACAGAGTCCAAAACAGAGGTGCCCAGCATCTCCGGACCTGGAAGCTTTGAGTGTGTCCCACTCTACAGAGCTGAGCGGTGGGAGAACCTGACCCTGGTCACGGAGGACAGACTGGGGAACTCGGGTACATTCAGGACTCCAGAGAGCCAAGGTGCCTCCGCCACCCAAGTGTCAGAGCACATAAGCAGGTGACAAGGGAACAAGTCCACACGCAGCGTCTCTCACTAAACACACGGCAAATGAAACATAGCTGTGAGGGGGATCCACGGCGAGCTGGGGCTCCAAGCAAAGAGGAGACACAAGTTCCTGGACCTACTGTCGCAGTAGGTCCACTGCGAGTATAGGGAGTATAGGTCCACTCACTGGCAATGAGCCCCGAGGGTAACACTGAAGTGGCAGCTCTTCATCAGGGCGTCACTGGAGCGCTCTGGGCCTCTGCTTCCTCCTCTGTGAAAGGTGACAGGAACCCCCCAACCCCCCAGCCCACCAGCTCTGCAGCCAGGCTGGGGATGTGAGGACTGTCCAGGGCAAAGCCGACTCCAAGACGCTATGAGGCAAGCTGGACCATGCAACCCATTACCGCAGCCAGGCCCCTCCCTGGGAGTCACAGAGACTATCACCAGCTTCACTGGTCAGCTTTGCTTTTTATTCTCATCAGAGCACTCACATCCCCAGATCTCTTTCATTCCTTCTAAACTGAGCTCCTGCCCAATCCCCCCACCCCATCCCACCCAGCGTGGTTCCAGTCACCTCGGAGGCACTCAGTAGGAATGTGCCACATGGCTGAGGTCCCCAGGCCAAACTAAGGGAAACCTATGTTTCCATTAGACCAAATTCTGCCAAAATGGTAAAACCACCAGCTACAACTATGCTAAGTTGCGAGGCATTCTCAGACATGCCAGCTCTGACTGATAATTTTTTGTCCTTCTTGCAAAACCAAAGGATGCTTGCTGCTATCAACAACAACACCAAAAATATAGCAAACATCATAGAGGTGTGTGATTTATGACAGCAAAATGTTAAGGACTTCTGCCAAGATGGAGAGTGAGATAGTGGGGACCCCACAGGGCCATGGCAGCCCCTGGGAGTTGTACCCCAGGAAGGTTTGTGGACCACTTCCTTCTTGCCCTGGGAATCCTGCGTATCAAAACCCAGCAGCTGAGATCAACAGAACATGCATTGCAAACTGGGTTTCCGCTGAAATGCTCTCCACTTGCAGACGGGTGAAAATTAATTTTCTTTCTTCCTGCCCCACAAAAGCAGATTAAAATCGCCAACAGTAGGACGAGTGGGAGAAGTGGAGAGCTTCCTCATTGAAGGAGACCCCCGCGGCTGGCCCTCTCTCCCGCCCAAGGGATGGCCCCAGCTATTTGAAATGCCCTGCTCCTCGGATAAAGCCCCAGCCAGAAGAATGCACTTGAGAAAAAAATGACGCTGTGCCCTTGCCGCGGTTGAAAGCTGCTATGTAACTTTGCCCCGGTGATCAAACAGCTAGTCAGGGACGCTGTCAGGAGCAGAATGAAATTCCAAATAAATTAGCCATGTCCAAGAAGCCAACACAACACCGGATTAAGGCTCACAAAGAAAACACAATTTATTCAGCCTACCTTGTCAGAATTCTTAATAACCTCCCTTCGCGTTTCTCACCTCAGGCTGAGAGCCCCGGGGTGGGAAGAGACAAAGTGAACCCCTCTTGGAACTTGAACTACACATACTCAGATGTGCAGGGGATGCCTACGGCCAGTTCTGCTTAAGTGTTTACAAAATCGAGCTTTTAGGAACATTTCAGCAGAGCCCATACGCAATCCTGCGGGACAGACAAGCTGTCACGAAGTCCCAGAGACATATGCGGCTCCTTGTGTCTGAATAGACTGGTTCATACATAAGAATACAGGACGTGGGGGCCAAAGAGAGGAATATTAACCACCCGCCTGGGCTCTGGGCTGCAGGAAGGGCTGCATCCCGCAGGCCCTTAGCCCAGGGTGCTGTGGCCCGGCAGCAGCTGCCTGCCTCTCTGTGGCTACCTGGACATCACTGGATCCTGGAAGCAGCAAGGATGTGAAATGCAACCACAAGGCCCTTTGCAAGTACCAGCTCTTCTCGGTTACAACTCATTAATATATTCAACAGTCCTAAAACAATACCTTTTTTTTTTTTTTTATCAATGAACCCAGACGGCTTTCACACGCCTACAGGGGCTCTTTGAAAGTGTTAATAGGCAGAGGTTTGAGCGGCTTTGCACCGGCACCTTTGAAGACTCCCTGGGCCTCAGCCTCCTCCTCGAGATTGTGATGATGTATCTGCTTAGCCCAAGGGCCTCAGTGAGAGCCCAGCCCTTTCTTTGTCCCCAGAGAGACAGTGGAGAGGTGGGGAGGGGAATTTGCAGCACTGAGCTGGAGCCGTTTGCAAGACACAAAACCAAGGGGAGTTTTTGAGCCAAGCTGAAAGGAAGAAGCTGGGCTGCTCCGGCTCCTCCAACACCCAACAACGTGATGCTCGAGGAATCCAAAATGTAAAGATTTTCCCAGAAAATATTTAAGGTGATGACCTAGTAGTACTAAATTAAAAAAAAAAAAAAGGAGTACTAATAGGAGACGGGGCTCATGGGCATTTCCAAGCCAGGTTCCTCCTCTCTAAACAGCGAGGCGGGAAAGCGATAGAGCGGGCACCACAGCGCCCATCCAGGCACCTCTGACAGCGCTGGGAGCGTCCTGCAGAACGGGCTGGCACCTGGCGATGGGTCTGGGGACTTTTCACAGCTCCCGGGCTCTCCAAGTGGTCTGAGCCACAGGAAGGTGCCCTGCTGTCACCAAATGTGGTCAAGAAGAGCGTCACTTGTCCCCTCAGAAACATCACCACCTCACAGCCAACCTGAGGGACTTAGGAGTCTCTTAGGTGCCATGACGAAGTCAGGCACCACAGCTGCTGTCTCAGTCTCCCAGCCCCAGGCTCCCCAGACAATCTGAAGGGTCAGCGGCCTCTGGCCAGATCCCCAGTTCTGTGTCCAGCCTGAGCAGTCAGTGGAGAGAGGGCTGAGGCTCCAATAGGGCTGCAGGGACCCAGGAAAGGTGGGCAAGGGGCTGGGCACACATGACTCTTCCACTTCTAGCTCATGCACACTCACACACACACAAACACACTCACACATGCACACTTGCTATCCCAGAGGGAGGCTGCTCCACCAGCCTGGTTCCTGGAGTAAACAGAGCCTAGAACCGAGTTCTAGCCCACCCAGGTAGGACAGGTAACACGACAGAGAATTACACCTTTGCTGATGAGACCCACGGGGACATGGACTCCCCGTGACCACATCGTAACTCAGCCTCACTTGTCTGAGAACACACTCGCGCACGTGGATGTCTCTGCAGATTCAAAAGCTGGGCACTGAGATCTTTCTCTCTTTTTTAAAAATATTTTTTAAAATGAAAAAAATAAAAACGATGATACAGAATTTCAAAACAAACTAATAGGAGACTAATACTGGTTAATATATTACATATTGTTATCTTCAAAGTAGTGGTTTAGATTACAAGATACAGGCATGAAAAAATGATCAAACAATTGAACAAAGAAAGCACAAACTGTTCTTTGTGATGAACCAACAGAGATTAGTTGTGTAGTTATCTATCATGTATTGTGTGTGTGTGTGTGTGTGTGACCTTTTCCTTTCTTTCTTTTCTCTTTTTCCCCATCCCAGTTGTTCATTCCTTTTGAGCAGTTTCCCTTTCCCTTTCACAGTATCTATTGTACATTTAGAATCTTATCCACTCTTTCAGTTTTTTACACTAGGGAGACAACACGATATTTACACATGCGAGTCTGATTCCAGCCACTTCAGAATATGGCACTGAGATCTTTCTGAGCAGTTGCTACCACCCACTTGCATGGGACCAGAGGCGCTGGTAGGTAGGACAAGCCATGACACGGCACAGGTGCAGTGCTGTATTGCTCGGTGTGAAGACATGTCGTTTTTATGCTTTGATAATTCTGAAATCAAATAATACCTTCTATTAGAGATCAAAATGAGTTTCCACCTCCTGGGGAAAATAAGAGGAAAGAAATAGAGTTGCCATGTGCTTCTGTGAAAGCCCAGCTAAGCACAGCCTGTAATCTGTTCACCTCCATGGAGATCTGAACTGATGAACCTGGGATCTAAACTTGGATAATGAATTTTCACTTAACTTCAAAACACTGCAGCAGGAGGTAGCATTAAAACAAGAAGTGGCCATGTGCCTGGAATGGATGGTCTGTCCCATGTCAGGCAATGGAACTGAAGGTGACAGAAATTAGCATACCCTGAAAGTGTGCTAGAACCATCACTGCTCTATCAGAGGGGTTAGCGTGGACATTCCAGTGTGCAAAAAAGCCTTCTGCTAGGAGAGAACATCCACCTCCCCAAAGATGCTGGCTGCCAGAAGCAATGATAAGGAGCAGAATTAGACCCAGAAAGACCTACAGGAATTACCAGGCTCTAACATAAAATAAGTGTGATGAGAGGATTAAGAGTAAGCATTTAAAATAAAAGCAAGCTGAGCATGGTGGAATCCCAGCACCCTGGAGGCTGAGGCAGAAGGCTTTCCATCAGTTCAATTTTACACTGGGCTACTTAGAAAGACCTGGTCTCAAAAAACATAAAAGGAAAAAAGAGGTAGGAAGAAAGAATAAAATGCCAAGCCCATGTGAAAAGAGCTAAATATAACATCCAGAAATAGAAATTATATTCATTAACAAATTAGACATGGCTGAAAAGAATATTGATGAACAGGAAGGCAGATCTGAGGAAAACCAGAAGGAACTGCTACAGGGCACAAGAGATGCAGTAAGAGGGATAATAATGCAGAGGTCCAGAGGGAGTGGGCAGAGAAGGGCAAGGGTGTCATTTGAGGCGAAATGGCTGGACTTTCTCAAGAGTAATGAAAGACACCCATCCCAGATCCAGGCTTCTCAAACAGCACGATCTGAGTGACAGGTAGCCCACATCCAGTGATGCCCTCGTGAAGATACCTGATCCCAAGATGACGCTCTGAATTGTACTCAGGCTTTTGTTTTTATCAGGTCTGCTAAGATGACAGAACAAAAGACAAGTGCCTTGAAAGAAGAATTTATCACGCACTGATCCCAAGAGGAGACAGTAGGTCAGGCCATAAAGGACCATGGTAGGGCGCAGCAGGGACAGTCAGGATGCAAGAGGGACGAGGGGACAGCACGGGCCAGAGCCTGCGTCACAATAGAGGCAGAGAGCTAAAGTGGGAACGTCCACTCTGGCGCAAGACACAAAGCACAGATATTGGGCGTGGTGGTTGGAGGGTTTGTCATATGATTTTTTTTTCCTGTTCATGAACACCAGAGACGATGTGGGGATAAACACTGCTGGCCTTTGGGTTGCCCATGATTTTCAGATGCCAAATGGTCAACGACAGAAGACTAGTTAGTACAGAAAAGAAAACCTTAGATGGAGCTGGAGATTGGAGGAAGGGCTGCAGCGACCACCAGCTGGACCCGCAGCACAGATCTCAACAAGCTGGGGGTGCAGAACAGGGTGAGCGAGCTTATACTACTAAAGGTGCCAGGGTAGAAGGACAACCTTGAAGCATGTGCTTTACCAAAACTGCTGAGATGCGGGTCCACGCTGGAGTTCTCTCTCAGAAACATGCTCATACATGCATCTGTTATGGGTTAAATCTAAAATGTCCCCCAAAGCCTCATGTGTTGGGAAGGTGATTGAATCCTGGGGTGCCATCGTATTAGGGGATTTGTCTACTGAGGAGCTCATAGCCGAGCTGCTGCTAGGAGCAGGGCCTGACCACAAGAGGCAAGTCACTGGGGATATGACTGGGAAGGGTGTCTGCCTGCCTGGCTCCTCCATTCTCTCTCTGCTTCCTGACAGCTATGGCATGAGCAGCTCTCCTCCCAGACAGGCCCTTCCACCAAGATGTTTCTACATTTAGCCCTGCAGACCATGGACTGAAATGTCTGAATCTGTGAGCCAAAATAAACCTCTCCTCCCTGAAATTGTGGGCATCAAAATTGAGTTGCAGTAATAAGAGAGTGACTAAGACAGTACATGACTGGTTGAAGGGAACACATGTCTTCAACTTTGTAAGGAAAGTGCTCATTTATTTTCAAAGTAGTGGCACTGAGTGACACTTCCAAAACAGTTCCTATCATCCCAACTCAGGCTTCTGAGGGCTGGTTAGGGCTGTGCTTTCCTCTCTGGTGAAGTAGCAGTGGGGTCTTGGCCTGCTGGGCCGTTTCTGGGTTCTTCACTGTCATGACAGTTGATCTTGACTGCCACCTTGACTACCTAGGTACCTAGGAGATGAGTAAAGCACACATCTGGGTGTATCCTGGGAGTCAGTCCAAAAATGATTGGCATATGGGCCAGCAAATAGAGGGGGAAGACCCGCCCTTGTTGTAAGTGGTGTGATCCAATAGGCTTGCAACCAGATGGAATGAAAAGGGGAAGAAAGAGGAAGTTGGCCTGCACTTGCAAGCTTAGTTCCTCTCCTATTACTGCGATCACCTGTGGACATCAGATTCCAGCTTCTTTGACCTTTCCACATGAGCTCTGCAGGGAGCTTCCAGGCCTCAGACTGCAGCTTCCAGCTTCTTGGACTGAGCAGTTACTGGACCCTCCAGCTTTTTAGGAGACACAGTTGACCTTGCAGACTCTCTAATCTGGGGGGCCTAGCTGTGTTCTATTCCTCTAGGAAATCCTGACCAATACAACTGTATCAACTGTGACCTTCTCCTCCATACTACAGTGCTAGAAGAGGACCTTAGCCAGGGTCAGTTGAGACTCAAGCTGTGGATGCACCCAATCCACATGGTCACCTCAGTACAGAGCCCACACTCACAGCCCCTATACTGGGCTCTCAAACCCTGCCCATTGCCCTCTTTCTTCATCCCCCTATTTTCAATATTTCTGTGCTTTCTGCTGGTGATTTTGAACTTAAAGTGGCCCCAAGCCTAGCACAGATGTGCTGCTGCTGGTCAGTGCTCTGAAGGACAGGAGGCCCTGCTGTGCCTTGTGGAGGAAGCACGTGTGGTGGATGAGCTTTTCGCACAGGTGTGGGGGACAGCGCCATGGCCATGAGTTCAGTGTTAATGAGTAAGGTGTCTTTAAATGGGAACACACATAGACAGGACTGTGCATTGATCACCTGACAAAAATGTCATAGCCCGAGGCCCATGGGAACCTACCCTATTTCTATAATGGGTCCATCTTTCTTAACCCGGTGTCTGTGGTGACTTTGTATCTACTGAACAACCACAATGGGCCCTATTTTCTTCTGCATCCATCTGTCATCATCCCCACACACACACTTTTAAGTTCCCCAAGGGCAGGGACAGTCTGGCCCTGTGCTGGTATCCAGATGCTCCGTGATAGTTGCTGAAGGAATGAGACCATCAGATACCTGAGCCCATGTGCAGAACCTCCTGGTCCTAGAACCATAGTCACCAGATTCATGCCCCGTCTCAGGCCAGGAAACACTGGCCTGAATGGCCAGGGTTCCAGGTTTGAGAACCAGTCACTCCCTTACTGGACATGTTATGGCAAGCAACATCCTTGCGGCACCTCGGAAGCTTGCCAAAAAAAAGAGTGAGAGTATGGTTAGCTTTTATTGAGCATCTACTATATGCCAAACACTGAATGCATCCATTTGAAGGTATCTGAATCCCCTTTAGAGACTTTCTCATGTGGTTTTTAGTTTTCTCAGCTAACAAAGATTGGGGCGGTATTTCCTGTCGCTTTCAGTGTCAAAGCATTTCATCACTTTGAGCTCATAAATGCATTATCATGGCTCAGTATGGACATTATAGCTCCAGCCCTTACCTCAGCTCCAAGAAAAAAAAAAAAAACAGAGCCCAGAAGGAGAGGTGATACCTGTATTAGGAAACCAAAGCTTACAGAGCAGCCCCTTGGACTTTCGCTGAACATTCCTCCAGGACAGGTCACCATGGCCCTGAATTCCGTGGCAGCTGGGAGACGAGGAATCTTCGCGGGGCATGTTTCTGATACCTCCCTGAAGGTTCTTTCAGGAAATGAGAATGTGAGTAACCGCAGTGCAGCCTCAGCACCTCACTGAAATGGCTCCACAGTCATTCCTAAGAGACAGGTTTTTGTTTTTGAAACAAACTGCAGCAAAAGAAGGTAAGAAACTCGAACCAGGTGCCGAGCTCTGACATCGAAGCCCGTGTCAGGGTGAGCAAAGCGGCTTTCTTCAAGCCACTGGCTTCTCTTTGCCAAACTTTCCAAAGGGCCTTTTAAAGTTGCTTTTACGTTTCTCCTAAACTGTTCTTCAGAAGCACCTGTCCACCCCACAGGGCCCTGACAGAGCCCAATGCAGCCCGCAGGCTCCAGCGTGCCTGTGCCTGACCCCGCAGACTGGGGGCTGCGGCTTGGGCTACTCTGTGCCCACAAGAAGCTCCTGTCCTTAGCTTTGATCCCAGTGGCCTTGGACACCAGCTTTTCTCCGACCTCTGTGCAGGCGAGACACCCAGACCTCGTGGCCAGCCCTAGTCCCCTTCCCCCAGAAAGTACCCACTGCCCACAGCTGTGCAGCATGACAGGTGGAAGCGTGCACATGGGTACCAGTCGCTTTGGTCCCGTGTTGAGTTCGGGAGTCCGGCCATGTCCAGGGCGGAGGGCAGCCAGGAGGAATTTCTGCCTCCCTACGCCCCAGCCAACCCTCGCCCCGCCCCAGCAACCGCCTCACATCCGACTCTCACCCAAATAAGCTGATGTTACACACGGAGCCGGGCTCTGTCTAGTGTTTCCAAGGAAATCCGTGCAATGATGTCCTTTTCTGCAGCCAGGAGCGCAGGACAATGGACACGCCCTGGCCAAGCTGTGTTGCATAAGCCATGGGGACATCCTTCGAAAGGCAGGAGTGAGCCTGTGGGGACACAGTGCAGAGTCTTCAGGCTCCTAAAGTTCCCTGGCTTTCTGGAGCACCAAGCTCTGTTTCGGGAGCAGGAGTGGGGAGGGGGGACAGGGATTAAGATAGCGTGAGAAAGCTCCCTAAGGAGGCCGCAGTCCTTCCTGCCAAGCGAATGCTGGGACCTGAGGAGGCTCCAAGCCCCCCGGGGCAATGGGAGCCAGAAGGAGTGCCAGGGAGGTCCCAGGCCCACCAGGGTCTGCAGTGGCTACAAAGTCACGGGAGGAGCTGGAGGCACCTCGCCAGGAGAACGCGCTGGTGAGGACAGACAGGCTGAGAGTCGGGCTCTCTGGTGGGGGGTGGCAGGACACCTGCGCCACCCCACTGGAATCCAGTCCCTTGAATAGCTGTCCACTCCACACAGAGAACCGCTGTCCAGGCTGGGCATCAGGCCCCTCCTGCTGGACGGGCTTATGAGACCTGGAGTGTCCCAAAGCCACCCAGGCCAAGGGCGCCCACATGTGCACTGCTGCTCCAGGGCGACCCCACCTCTCAGTCTCCTGGCCACCCACTCTCCTATGGAGCACTGGATGGCAGAGTCCCCTGCTGCCCTGCCTCATCACCTTCCTGACAACACAGCCACAGGCCACTGCTGTCACACGCATGCACATTTCCACCCTCCAGACCTGCCAGGTGCCCCTGCACACTCCATCTAGCAGGGGCCTTCAGACGCTCCTTATCACACCCCCACATCAGGGCTTCCCGTCACCCCATCCTGCACACAGAGGGTGAAGGCTCGGAGAGGTTGGGTCACTCACCAGCGCCCTCCCAGGAGGCCAGGTCTCCGTGCTGCCTCTCAGCCACTGGGTCCCCTCAAGCCACAGGAGCCAGCCCACGGTTCTCACCAGGCCCCCTAGACCCCCTCCTCGTCACCCTTTATCTGTTCCTTTCATACCCTGTGTCTTACTCTTTCAAATCAGACCGCTCTCCTGGCTCCCTAGAGTCTCCTCCTTCCTGGTTGGCACCAGCTGTGACAGTCCTCACCTCTAGAACCTTCCACGTTCTCGTGTGATCCCCTCCCCCGGAATAGGCAGGACTGTACAGCTATGGCTACGTGTGCTTTTGTTTTAGGGGTGTGTTGTGTGTGTGTGTTTGTCTTTTTGAGACAGGGTCTCACTATTGCAGTTCAGACTGAACTTGAGCCTTGACTGGTATCAAACTTGCAACGATCCTCCTGCCTCAGCTTCCCAAGTGCTGGGATTATAGGTGTGCATCACCACCCCCAGCATATGTGTGCTTTTGGAAGCCCTGTGGCTTCCTTGTGAGTCAGCACTCTGAAGGAAGCCAGCGGCTGGGTTTCAAGGGAGCTCATGCAACCCTGTGCAAAGTTCATGTGGGAGGGACTGAGGCGAACACACACAACCAAGACCAAAAAGCCAACATATGAGCACCCACCTTGGGGGCAGGACTGGATCTCAGGCAGCCTGAGGGTGCAGCCTGGCCAACACCCTGAACCCCACCCTGTGCAAAACCAGGAGCAGGACAGGTGAGCTCAGCAACTCCCAGCTTCCTGCCCCATAGCCACGGTGCTATTGGCTGTTTCATATTGCCCTAAGCCATTGATGGAGATACTGGTTATGCAGTTAGAGACACTGATCCACAACCCCACAATCAGCAGACTCCCCCCATTTTTCTGAAAGTCTCTTCCTTGAATCTGAGGTCAAGCTCAGCTTCATTCCCTCCACTCCCTGAGGCCCTATGCTGGCAGTCTGGCCATGGGTTTATGCTGCCTTGGGCTCTGTTCATTAAACTTGCTGGATCCCGTGGTATGGTTTCCACTCCTGCAGCCTCTGAGGATCTCTGCAGCCATCCAGAGGGGACAAGATCCTGCTGGGTCCCTCCTTGGGCCACTGAGACAGGTGAGGGGTGATGCTAGGGCAAAGATATTTCAGCAGCAAAGGAACTGCAGAGAGAGAACAAAGCCGAGAGTCATCAGTGGAGTCCTCTATCTGGAAAGAATGAAAACCCACCATCACTGGGGGTTGGGGACACTGAAGCACTGAAGCACAGGACAACTACCATCTCTCTGACTGCAGCCCAAAGGAGCCGTGATCACCCGCATTGGACATTAGACCCTGTGACGTCCTGCATATACGGGCCACACTGTCCCCAGGTAGACATGACCTTCATCAGCAATAAGGCCCTCAGCATAGTAGGGAACCATGACAGGGACGTGGGACAACCAGACCTGTGGGCTCTCCCTGGGATGGTCACAGCTGGCAAAGGAGACTCAGCCAGCTGCTGCCCCAGCCCATCCTGGACTCCAAGTCACCCTGGGACAATTGCACCTGAAGTGCATGGGGTGAGCTGGTCTGGCCAGGATTTTATACCAGCAAGTACCAAGTCTCTGGTAAAGGAGAAGACAAACCCTCCAGAAATTGGCAGAGTGGGCAGGAGGGCAGAAGTAACCTTACTCTGAAATAACCTCACGCTGATAATTACTGGGTCGGTCATCCGAGACTCCCCATGCACACAGATCCAGGCAGCTCAGCAAGCAGAAGGCCATCCTAGGAATGCACCCCAGCACTGGGGGATTACAGGGACCCTAAAGTTCTAAGTGGGTTCCATGCTTTGCTACTCATGAGCTGTGTTCAACCTCACATCACAACCGGATCTCTTGCAAACTCAGTTTCTCCACCCAAGAAATGGGGCCCGTGACCCACTGGGGGTGAGAAGCAGTGAGTCTGATAATAGGTCCAGGGTTGGATACTGATAGGACAGCTGTACCAGCCTGGACACAGGAGGTAAAGGGAAAATGTCCACAGAGGCTACAGCTGGCCGGGCAAGAAGGAAGACAAAGGTCGTCACTTGGTAATCACATCTCCCAGTGAGTAGGTGGGACCCTGCCTAGGCTTCTGCCAGACAAGGCCACTCCTTAGTTCTGAGGGCAAACAGGACAGGCAAAAGTTGAGCCCAGCACCACGTTCCCAGAGTGGCCCAATGGCATCACGTGCAATGCTTACAGCTGGCACAGCTGCCAGGGGGACAGAGGGGCTATGACAAGATAGGCCTGGCCAGCTGGCTGGGCCATGTAAGGTCACCCTGGGCACCGTGGACAGAACCAACCTAGAGTGGGTCATTAACCTCAGAGCAAGACCTATAACCCGAAGGCCAAAAAAAAAAAAAAAAATGGCACAAAGAGAAATTCTGTGACTTTGGGTTCGGCAAAGTGCTCTTAGTACTCAAAAAGGTGCAAAAATTATCAGTGTGGCCCATCAAACTGAAACAAAGACACCATTTAAAAAATGAAAGACACTATTTAAAAAAATGTCCTAGGAGAAAATATGTATAAAATACATATCTGGTAAATACATCTAGAATGCAGAAAGAGCTCTTACAACTCAGCAAGACAAACCCAATTTGATGGCAAATAAGCAACAGGGCAGCAAATGAAATGATGCTCAACATTATCAGGCCCCAGGCAAATGCAGATAAAAACTATTACACACATACTAAGGTGGCTAAGATTTTAAGTTCCCAGTAGTAAATGTGAGCAAAGGTGTGAAACAACGGGACACACAGATGTGGCTGTTCAAAGTGCAAAATGGTGCAGTCCCTTTGGAAAGGGGGTGAGCATTTACTCACTTCACTCAATACACACTTTACCTACAATCCAGCAACAGTCCCCCTTCTATTGGTTCCCTGGAGAAATGAAAATCTACATCCACACAAAGAGCCGGATGCAAACATTCACAGCAGCTATATTCATAACTGCTATAACCAGAAGCAACTGGACTGTCCAGTAACTGGTGGATGTCATTCAGATGCCCCAGCATCCCTGCAATCATCAAGCATAGTGAGCCACAGAAAAAAGCCAGTTGCAGAAATGCAAAACAACAGGACAGAACCCAGATGCATTGTGGGAAATGATGGGAGTCCGTCACACTGCATGGTTCCTTTACAGAACATTCTAGAAAAGGCAAGACCATGAGGACAGAGCATAGATCTGCAGTTTGTAGGGGGAGGGGCAGGCTGTTTATAGCTCAATCAGTCCCCCCAAAATAATCATTCTCATCATTGAAAGTTAAAATTGGAGGGACAGGGACAGGGGATTCAATGTGTCAGACATATGCCTAGTGGCTAGTGAGCTGTGTCCCTATAGTGTGGTGTCTAGTGGGCCTTGCGTTCTCTCCATTTCACAGATGAGCAACCTGAAGCAGAGAGATGCCAGGTCACCCAGTGTCACCCAATAATGCTGTGGTGAAATCAGGACCCTCACTGTGCCCTGACTCCTAGGGAACACCACAGGGGTCACCAAATCAACCACCCCTTTGACCCATTTTCCAGGGAGTGAACCAAGCCCTGGGAACTGACCAGCTAAAGTGCACAGGAGAGCAGTGATTCTGGAGGGAGCCAGGGCCCGTTCCTAGAAGTTCTGCCTCTGGCCCAAGGTCACTGAGGCCCACATGGGCAAACACCTCTCCAGGGATCCTCCCTAGAGCCACCCTGGGGAGCCCTTAGTACGGTGATGGAGGACAGAGTCCCTCATTAGGGACTGGGCTGGAGGGGACAGGGTGGGGGATTCATGGTACATCCAGCCCGGCCAGGTTGGATTCCACCCCCTGCAGGGAAAGGGGTTGCTCTCAAGCTGTAATACCTGAGTCTACACTGCATGCCACAGCCTGAAGGCTTCTGCAGGAAGAGGCTGAAGTTGGGGGACTGGGCCATACACCCCAGCCCCCTCTGCAATGACCAAGGACTGTTGCAGAGATGCCAGTTTGGAGTCAGAAAACAAGCACTGAGCCCTTCAGGGGACTGCGGGCCCCGAGCAGCCTGTGGACAGGGCCCCCCCCTACAGGCAGGAATGCAGGGCCGCTTCCAGCCCTCGGGACTCCTGGAGAGGACAGCGCTGCCTCCTGAGTCTCTCCGAGGCCACAAGCTAGCCAGAAGCAAGTGTCCCAGCTGCTCTGTGCCTCACTCCCTCTTCCATGAGGGAAGGGTTGCAATCCTGTCTATCCTTCAGGCCCTCCCAGGAGTTTAGCTGGGGTGACATGTGCACAGTACTCAGATGCCTGGCTGCCTCAGTGTGCCATGTGGCACGTGTCCCGGAGGGGTGACAGACTCCACCTGTAAGTCAGGTGGCGCTGAAGTTGGGCGTCTCCAGTGGAGATCAGAGCAACCAGGGCTGGAACTCGATGGCTTATCAAATGCCCTTGTCTGGAAGCCTTTGTGGGCTACCCCTGGGCAGCCAGGACAAGGCTAGGCCTCACTCAGCTCATGCTGGGACAGCCTCTGTCCTGCTACCCACCCAGACTCCACTGCTGGCCAGTTGAGGGCCTTTGGTCAAAAGTGACCCCGATGTCCAGATACCCTGAAGGGAAAGGGTTTCTGGGTGGCAGTGGCTGGGGCAGCCCCCTGAGCCTGTGAAGGACCAGCAGAGTCCTGAGCTTCCTGTGGGGACAAACCCATAGGCATCCATGGGTCCCTGGCCAGAATGGACCCCCCCAGACCCATAATGACACAAGGAGCTCAGCTCTTTGAACGTGATTGAATGAAAAATCCCGGAAGGCGGCAGCATCCTTGTTTATAATGTCCTGGTGCCCTCTGACAGGCATGGTGCCATGTTTGGCCCACAGAGGACATCACTAAGTACTGATGGGTGACAAAAGCATTGTAGATGAGAAACAGTCCCCAGCCCTTGTCTCTGACCGAGTTCTACAGAGACTTTGCTCCTACCAGCCTCACTTAACGGGTGCAGTACTTTTTTCCTAGATTCTCCGGGGTACCCCCTGAAATAGGGAGCCTCACATTAGCAGCCCAGGCCACAGAGGTCTTACAGGGTCACATCTCCTCTCAAGGTCACACAGATAGGAAAAGGCAGGAGTGGAACCAGAACCAAGACTCTGACCCAAGGGTCCCCCATCTTTCCCTGTACCTCACTCTACAGGGGGCAGAGCCCAGGATACCCCCTCACAACCCTATCACGCAGCATGGCCCAGCCCGGTCCAGCCCCAGAGCTGAGCTAGACAACGGAGATCCTGTCACCTCCCAGATGTCACCCTGGGCACCTTTGCTTTCCAGGGTTCCCACTTCCACTAAAAAAATTAATAACAATGATAGATTGTAGACCTTGCAACTGTGTCCTAGAATAGAGGCCAATTGAGATTACATATCGTCCCACATCCCAGGGGCTACCATAATTCACGGCCTTGACCCGTGTGAGTTAAAACAATTGAAATTTATTCTTTCACAGTTCTAGGGCCAAAGTCCAAATTCAAGGTGTCAGCAGGCTCGTTTCTTCCATGGGTGCAGAGAAGGCTCCTTCCTGCCTCTTCCACCTTCTGGGGCCTGTGGTGTCTTTGGCTGCTGGCTGCATCACACTACCCTTTGCCTTGAATGTCACACAATCTTCATGGGTCCTGTGTGTCTCTGCGTGTCTTCATGTCACCCCTCTTTCAGCCCACCAAGCTGCAGTGTGAGCTCACCTCCTCTACTTACAACTGCAGGGACCCCCCCCCACCAAGACTCACCCTGAGAGCACATGAGTTTTGTAGGAACACTATTTAATCAGAAAAAAATTCAACATGAAAGTCTACTTTTGTCTTCTGATTTTAAAAGAACATGTCATAGTGAGACCCTAAAAGTACCTGGGTCCCCAGTGCTGAGTGTCCTGTCCTTTGCTGTGCTGTGCATCCTGGAGATACCACCTCTATCTCTATACCCCCTGGCACCTGGCACCATTGCCTGGCACCCACCAGGTACCAGGTAACCCTCCTGTGCTGGAGCCGGCTGCGCTCTCTGTCCCCTGCCCCGTGCCTCTCCCTTCTCCCAGCATTGGGCGGATCATGTCCTTTGCTGCTATCTGTCCCATCCGGGGCACCTTCCCACTGGCCGCCCTGCACAAACAGCCCTGCTCTGGCCAACACCCACCCGGCTCCAGACTCCTGATATAAAGGTGGAGGTTAGACTTTCTTGACACCGCTGCAATTTTTCAAATAGCAATCCAGTTACCAGGCACACTGACACCTGGGCCCAGTTCCACCACCACTTGGCAGGGCCAGCATGAGCTACTGGCAGTGATGGATGCCCCTCCACCTGTTCCAGCCGTGGGCCACCTCTGTGCCAGTCCAGGGACTGCAAGCAGCCAGCCCCTAACAGCTGCAAGGCCCAAGTGCCAAGATGCAGAGCTGGCTTCTCCCAGTATCCCGATCACCCTGGAGGGCTTCCTGTCCCAGCCTCTGGGAGCTGTACAGGCCTCACCTCCTCCTCCTCCTCCTCTTCCCTCTCCTCCCCTCTTTAGGGCTGGGCTGCAGGAAGCCCTGAACCAGGCAGATTCCATCAGATACTGCGTTTCTGACAGGTGGAAGACACTTGGCCACCAGGGGCTTCAATCTACTTATAGGACAGTTGGGAAAACTTTGACTAGGGCAGGGAAGATGCAGAGCCAAGACTAGAACCCAGGCATGGAGCACCAAGGCTCAGCAGCTCTCGGGATGGGAAGCCAGCATGCAGGGTCTGCATGGCAGTCACTTGTCAGCCCTGTGCCATCCACAGAGTGGACACAGGGCAGCACCTGCTTCTTGGAGCCATTGTCAGACCCATAGTTCATCAGTGAGTGGCAAGAACAAGCCCCAAGGCTGGCCAGTTACCCAGGAATGGGGCACAGAGCCCCCAAACAGTGGGGGTCCCCTAAGGCAGTCAGAGCTAGGACCCTGTGGCCAGTGAGAAGAGACAATACCTGGCAGCTCTGCCTAGAGAGCCCAGAACCTGCTCTGTCCATGTCCCAAGCCACTATGGAGCGTCATCTATATGCCAGGCATGTTCTGTGCCTCGAGGAAGGAGGTGTGTGCATGGGACACGATCATGCCAGACAAAGAGGTGACAGCTGCAGGGGACATGAGGAGGCTTAGAGAAGAGACATGAGCAGCCCAAGGATCTATCTCCACTCAGCTATGCCCTGCCCAGCATATCACAGCAGCTTCAGAGGACGCAGGGGGCACAACGAAAGCCCCTCACCTGCCTGCTCCCCAAAAGCCCAGAGGCCCCATCTCATGTCCCCAGTGTCCTCTGAATGCCTATGAACAGCGGGAGGACTCAGCCTCCAGCCTCCAGCAAGTGCTGTGTGAGTGTCTCTGACAAACCCAGAGCTACAGGCCACAGGGGAGGGGACTTAGCCAGCTGATCTAATAAGCGTAGATGGTCACACACTGTCTGGACTGGTGCCCTCCAATACTGAAGTCCCCAGCTATGTGTGGCCTTGAGCACTTGACAGTGTGACTCATCAGACCCAGAGGATGCCTTTTTAAGATATATTTCAGCTTAATTAGTTTACATTTAAAAACCATCAAAAATGGGCATCTGAGATGCACACACACTTCTCAGAAGAAGAAATACAAAAGGCAAATAAAGATATGAAAAAATATTCAATGTCACTGGTCATTTGAGAAATACAAGTTAAAACCACACTGAGATTCCATCTCACTTCTGAAAGAACAGCTATCATCAAGAAATCAACCAATAACAGATGCTGGAGGGGCTGTGGGGGGAAAGGGACCCTTCTCCACGGCTGGTGGGAATGTAGACTGGTGCGACCACTGTGGAAGTCAGCTGGAGACGCCTCAGTAAACTAGGACTAGAGGTCTTATTCCACCCAGCTATTCCCCTCCTGGGCGTCTTCCCAGAAAAACTAAAATCATCATACCACAGTGACATCTGTGAACCTATGTTTATAGCAGCACAATTTGTAACAGCTAAATCTTGGAAACAACCCAAATGCCCATCAACCGAGAAATGGATAAAAAAGATGTATTTTTATACAATGGAGTATTACTCAGCTAGAAAGAAGGATAAACTGGAGGCTTTTATGGGTAAATGGATGCAACTAGAGACCATACTCATAAGTGAGATAAGACTCATGTGTATAAACATCGTATTGTCTCCCTCATGTGAGAAACGAAAGATTAGATAAGGTCTAACAGGTACCACAGACATTGTGAAAGGGAATGAAACTGCTCAAAAGGAAAGAACAACTGAGATACTGGGATGGGGAGAAAGAGAAAAGAAGAAAGGGGGAGAATACATATATATATTATATATACATACATGTAAAAGATAGTTAAGATAATTGTACTATTGATCCTATGCGGGGAAAGAAACTGCGATTGCTTGTATTGCTCGATCTGTATCACGGACTGCATGCCTGTATCTTGCAATCTGAGCAACTATTTTGAAGATAACAATGTGCAATATAATGATTATAGTTAATTCCCTATAAGCTTGTTTCGAAATCCTGTATTAGTTCTACTGTTTTGTTTTTTTATTACTTTGTTTTCTTTTAATCTCTTTAAAATAAAATTAAAAACCCCGAAGCCATGTGAGAGAGTTTTCCGTTAGGCGGCTCCATGGCTCCAGGAAGAAGAGGTCAACACGTGCGTGGGGTAAAGAGCCACGCGGCAACCGTGCGCATGCGCACTAGCTCTGAGCCCGTGAGCGCAGAGAACACGGAAGATCTGGTTGATCCTCTTATGCTGATCACAGTCTGCCATCTCTTGGGGAGACTGCGTGAAATGTTAAAATCGATCTCTCCCCCTGCTTCTTACTTTTTTTTTTAACGTGGCTACTCAAAAATCTTTAAATTCCCTACGTAATCTGCAAGATACTTGTATTGGGCAGAGCTGCTCAGGAGAAACGAAGGGACCCCTGGGGCTGCAGGAACGACTCCAGCTCCTGCCACTCTGTCTCGTCTTGTGAGCCTCCACGGATCCCTCACAGGGCCCAAGAGACTCACAAGAACTGGCCCCAAGTCACACAGCAAGAGCAGAGAGCAAGGGTGCCCGAGCAGCGAGCTAGCAAGCGAGCGTCACACCCGCGCCTGAGGCCAGGGCTGGTGAAGGGCACCGCCTGGCTCGTCCTCCAGCTTCCAGCTGAGCCGGGTTCCTAAAACCAAGCACCAACAGGAACACAGCAGCGCCTCCTCCTGCCCCTGTAGCGATGCAGGGAAGCAGAGAGGTGAGGCCAGGGTCCCGGGAGTCCTAGAGAGGAACTGGGAGGAGGCCAGGGCAGGCCAGGGCGGGTGAGCGCAGGAGGGGCAGCCAGGAGGTCTGGGGGGGTCGCCTTATGTGGAAAGAGATGCAGGAGGAAGCCAAGGGTCCTTGATACACTTATTTAGCAAAGGGTTTGAGGGTGTCTTGTGTGTACCAAGCATGCTCAGCCACGGGGTGCAGAACTCAGTGGGTGTCCTCGGCCCCCGACCTCTCAGAGGGAGACTGTGCCAAACAACTCTGAGGAGAAGTGGAGCCGCTGGAGAATGTGGGTCACGAACCCCAGGTCCAAATTCCAACTGGGTGTAACCCTGGGCTACAAGCAGGGTGCAGGAGGTCAGGGTGGGGATCCCCTGGAGGACTGTAGTGACTCCTGCAGCTCCTCGTGGGTGGGGAAGATGCGGAGGTCCAGCAGTGCAGGCAGAGGAGCCAGTTCGGCGGATAGCAGCAGGACTGAACCAGGGGCCGTGCAAGTGGCCCTGGTCGTCTGCACTGGGCTGCACACAAGAGTCCACTGGCGAGCAGGACCCCGCAGCTGTCACTTCTGCAAACCATGGAGTCTACCTGGCGTCTTGCAGGGAGCACACTCTGTGGGCCCAGGTTCCTGAGCGGCAGGAGTGGTCAGGGAGTGATCAGGCATATGGCTCCCCTGCTCTCCGTGGGTCTGGACAGAATTAAAAGGTTTCCTAGGAAACTGACTGCTGAGACCCACAGCAGCCTTGCTGGGCTCTTAGGGGAGGAATGTGTTGTCCCCACCACCAAAAGCCACAGGGACAGGGTGACAGACACTGCTCAGGGGACCCGACTGCCTCCCCCAGGTACAGAGCACTGCCCACATGGAGAGCCTGCCGCAAAGCAAGGGCTGCGGAATGGGAGTGCTCAAGGGACACAGAGCAGGGCCGTGAGTCAGTGCAGCCAGGCTGGAGGAGGCCTGCAGCAGGGCCAGCCAGGCAGGAGCGGCCTGAGGTCAAACCTGCCATGCAGAATCGGGTAAACAGTGCCTGCGTCCTGCCCCGGTGGCGCTCTCCACAGCCAGCCCCGCAGGCAGCGTGGTCGGAACCACGCCCAGGTGAGGAGCACACATTCCAGCAGGGGAAGGCACTTGACCTAGGTCTCCGGGGGACTCAAGTCTGTGGCTCTGGACTCCCCACACAGTGCTCTCGGCCAAGTGCTGCCTGAGCAAAGCCAGCCCGGAATGTAAACTGAACTTTGTTCATTTAAACAGTGTTCTAACTGCCCAGGAGGGCTGCTGCTCAGGGGCACTGTCCCGGAAAACAGAATGGTAATTCCCATCTCCGAAAGCAGGCGAGAACAGAGGCCCCACCAGGTGCCAGGCACACAGTAGGGGTGCCACCCCCATGACCACTAGACCTCCCCTCAGGCCACACCTCTCACCACCTGACTGAAGAGACAGCCACGGCCTAACCTGAGTTAGGGATGTGGAACCTGGAGCTCGGAGAGGCCTGCGTGCCACAGCCACGCCCTGAGGAGCCTGAGCACCACCCCCTTGGGGTCCACATTGATCCCCCCATGTGCCAGCCAGCAGCCTCAGGTGCAAATGGGGAGCCAGTGATCCCAGCCTTGCCCATGACCCCTCAAGACCCCTCAGGAGCTGGGGGGACAACTGTGAGGGGATATCCACAAGAGGTCAGGTATGATCCGAGGCTGCATGGCAGAGGGGGCAGCCAAGCCGTGGACCCTCTTCCCACACGGAGGCTGGGAGGGGCGGACAGACGCCTGGAGATTCTGGAGCCATGAAGGCTGCAGTTGGAGCCTCAGCTGGGACCCCACAGGATCAGTCCCTTCACCTCCCCAAGCCTCAGCTTCTTCACCCCTCGCACAGTGGCCACGTCATAGGATTGTTACGGGGCTGGGAGAGGAGAGCTGATACTCGCCTGGTATGTCTGAGCCATTCAAGATCTTCCACTGTCACAGCTACGGCAACATAGACGCGACAGGCACCAAGGTTCATTATAACATAAAGTATTAATGCAAGCAACACATGTGCACACTAGTGTATGTGTGCACATGATATGCACACACAGATACATGGAACACATTCATGCACTCACACACATGCATATACACTTGCACTCCAACATGGTCTTGCACGCTGACACATGCATGGACACGTGAACACACACACAATGCATTTCTATTTTATATATATATATATATATATATATATATATATGCATGCACACCTGTGTGTCCTTGAGCTAAATCTTTCTTTTCACCCTTCACGGGTGCTCCAAGTGGGCACCCATAGGATGAGGGGTGGTGGAGGGCACCCTGGGGAGACAGGGGAGCTGAAAGTGCCACCTTTGCATGAGACCCATGTGGCAGTGAGGGACTCCTGTCAGGTGAGTGTCACGGTGACTGACACCTGGGATGATCGGGTTAGACCCAGGCCTCCCCTGGCTCGCTGTAGTGGAGGCTCTGGTCCCCAGCAAGGTGGCCCTGGGGCCCAGGAACAGCGGTGAAGCGATGCCTCCTGTGGGAGGGGTGTGCAGCTACCTCAACACACAGCCAGGTCCAAAGAGAGGAAGAGGAGGGGTCCAGCTGCCCCTTCGAGGGCCACCCCCATGACCTCTAGACCTCCCCTCAGGCCACACCTCTCAAGAGTTTCTGCCACCTGTCACTAGCACCACTGTGGCACAGAAGACACAAGCCACAGCAAGGGACTTGGGGAGCTGAGGATAGGGCCACAGGGCCACCTCCCCTGACCAATAGGAAGGGAAGCTCTGGAGTGGTCAAGACCAGGGTCCAGTGTCCTGGACCCCTGTTGGCCTCCACGAGACCGAAGGACATGTAGGTAACCAGCATGCAGCCACCCACCCCCCAGCATCACTCTTCCACCTACTCACTCCCACCTCCAGTGGCACTGTGAACTCCTACCTAAGCTTCAAAGCCTCAGACCATCTCCTGTAAGGCACAGTTGCTGAGCTCTTCACCCTACCCTAAGACCCACACAGCAAGGGGCTGCATCCTCTGGGGTTCTGGGAACATTTCTCTTGAATCCAAAGCCAGCCCCCTCCACACACACGGTGCCACATCTATACTACAGGGATGATGACATCTTCTGTTCAGGAAGAAGGCAGAGGAAGTGCCAAGGACGTGCGCCTGGTACAGAATGCACCCTTGATTAAGTGTCACGGCTTCCCTGTGACTCTCAGGTTGTGTGGCAGGTGCACAGGGCACCCCCTCTCCGACTCTGCCTGGGGCCCTGCTCACAGCTTTCCCAACTGGAGCGTGTTAAGGTCTGAACAGCAGAGCGAGTGATTTGGGCAGAGGATGAATGCTGAGCAGGTCCCCAGGGAAGGAAGAGACAAGGCCACTACAGCTCTGAGACCTCAATGCCATGGGGAGTAGCACAAAAGGAGCAGGAGGCTGGGGAGGAGGAGGCCAAGCCCAAGGCTGTGCCCCCCAAACCAGCAAAGGGTACGTGCAAAGTAAGAGGTCAAGGGCAAAGGTTCATGGTCACAAGGAAGGCACACTTAGAAGCAGCAGCTGAGGACATGGACAGAAACTGGGACGGGGGGCCGTGCTGGGAGAGAACTGGCCCCAGCTAGCTGAGATGCAGAGGTCCTGAAGGTCCAAGAGAGGATAGAGATGTGGTCAGTGGCCAGCAGAGATCACCAAGCCAAACTCAGAAGTCGCCACCACCTGTAAGGCCGTAAGGGCCACTGCCCTGGGGTGACACTGCTGGAGGGGGAAGGGGTGCGCAGGGTCCAGGGACGAAAGGCTGTGAGGAGGGACAGGGTGAGGTTGGAGGACCGGCTGTGAGACACAGGAGCTGCCACCATGTCCCCAAGGATGCTTCCTGTTTGGGTCCCCTCCAAGGGAGAGAGAGACTACTGTTGACTGCATGAACAAAGAGGCCGGGTCACCACACCCTGCAGAAGCAGCTGCCCTGAGACCAGGGCTGGCCATGGGCCAAGACAGGGACAGTCAGGACACAGAGGATGCCTGGCCTCTGGTGGAAATGACCCATATCATCGGACCAGGCACTTCACCCAGCCAGGCCTCAGTTTCCCACCAGCTAAGCAGCAGGAATAATGACACCTTTGTCCACCTCGAGTTCCTCTGAGCAGTCGCATAGGGCCTGACCTCACCCTGTGTCCCTGTCCCCCTCACTCACCGCCATCAGCTCCCAGGGACAGGCCATGCTCTGGGATCTCACACCACGGCCTCCTGAGCCCTGCAAAGGTTTGCTGTGAGCTTACTTGACCAACAAGGAAACTGAAGCAGAGGGGAATCATCTCATTTGATTTCATACGGCCAGCAAGTGGCCACAGGATCTGCGCCCCTCGCTGCAGTGGCCCTGGAAAGGCTGCAGCACACCTGCTGAGCTGCGAGCAGGCGCTTGTCCACGGGCGTGCTGCCCACCCAGGGGCTTCAAGGCTTCTCCGAAGGTGGCAGAGGTCAGGCCCTGAGCAGGACAGGAGCACTAGCTAGTGGCCAGAGGGAGCACAGAGGACCCACAGCTTGAGAGCCCCAAGCTCTGTGAGTCCTCCGAGTGGGACCCCCTTGAGCCCTGGACAGGGCATAGCATGTGTCCAGTGCCCCATACTGGAGCAAGGTCACACACGGCTGATAACAAGGTCTCCCTCTCCACACTGGCACCTTCCTTCCAGGACACATCACAGGCTGAGCTGCGCACCCCCAAATTCATATACTAAAGCCCTGACCTCCAATGCCTCGGATGGTGAGTTCTCCAGAGGGAACTAAGTGTCACTAGGGTGGCCCCAGTCTATTCCATCCTCATAAAGAGACTGGGGCACTGACACATGGGGATGACCGTGTGGGGACATAGAAAGGAGAAGCCATCTGCAAGCCAAGGGGAGAGGCATCAGGAGGCCCAGCCCTGTGACCCCTGGACTTCCAGCCCCAGCACAGTGACAGTAAGTGTCTGCTGTAGAAGTCACTGGGCTGTGGGCTTTGATACAGCAGCACATGGGCCAGTGGGGGAGACAGCCCTCTCCCTCATGCTGCCAACCTGAAGAGACCCCTGCCGGCGCCCTCCAGCAGCCCTGTTCCTGTGGCTCAACATGGCAGCTCCTGGGCCCCAGAACAGGATGGGCCCCAGATGGCCCTGCAGCCTCCCAGCTCCAAGGCACCAACAAGAGCTGCCCCACACTCTAGGACTGTCCTCCCAGCCCGTCCTCGGCATGCCAGGGATCCAGTGGACAGGAGCGAGAGTGACCGCCTGACCCAAGGCCTCCACAGCAGAGGCCTCGAACGCGTGTGCTGGACTCTGAGCCACCCTCATGGCACCATGCACATGTGATGACCCTGTGCACCCCGCCTGGTTTTGACTCAGCCTTGCCCAGCCCTGCCCGGCAGTCAGGAACTGGCTGAACCCTGAGCCCAGAACTAGGATTGTCCACTTCCTGTACTCGCCCCCAATGCCAGCTGGAAGCCAAGGAGAAAACCAGCCCCGGGCTGGAGTCCCCACAGGGAACTGACAAGCTCCCGCAGAGGAGCGGCCCTGTGCAAAGCCTCACATCCTCCCACCAGCACCACAAGCAAGTCAGTGTCCTATCCGACAGGCGAGGAGCCGAGGCTCAGTTTAAGGTTGCAGTTAGGCTGAGCATGGTAACACATGCCTGTAATCCTAGCACCCAGGAGGCTGAGGCGGGGGCTGAGGTCCTACGAGCCTGGACGACATAGTGACAACAAGGCCAGTCTGCACTACTACATAGTGAGACCCTCGCTCAATAACAAAGTTGCACAGCTGGGCTGCAGCGTCCCTCAGACACACAGACCCCATGTAGCCCAGGAGAACTCTTCTGACCGATGTGTCCCTGCTTCCACAAGAAGGATCCACAAGCTGGGTCTGCTCCTGCCACACAGTGTCCCCACCACAGTGGTGCATGCCAGGCACTGGCAGGTGTGCAGAAGCTGCCCGGTGAGTCTTGCGCTCTGAGTTCAAATCTTCACGGTTAGGTCACATGACCTTGACAGGTTGCTAAGTCCTCAGCCACAAGGCTGGTACAAGACCTGCTGGGGGCATTAGGTGGCCTTACAATGATTCCCGCTGTCACCGCCCCACAGGGACTGCAGGCCCCAGATGCCAAACTTCCCAAGGTTTGACCCTGACACGCTAACCTCAGAGGTACCCATCTTGGCCGGAACAAATACCCAACACACAGCTCAGAGGAGGAGAGGTTTATTAGGGCTCACAGCATAGTTCACAGCCTCCGGTTCCCACACACAAACAGCACGGCGACAAAGGGGCAGAGAGGAGGACAGCTGCTCAGGTCCTGGAGGCCAAGATGGGAGGGAGGAGGCAGGAGGGAGGAGGGAGGAGGCGGGGAAGATGCGCCCTTTCGGGTCACACCCCGGAGACTACCTCTTCCTGTCAGACCCCACCTCCTGACAGCAGGCTCAGCAGACAGCGCCCCCATGATCTGGTCACCTTTCATGAGCACAGGAGAGTTCAGGAGTCTTTCTTCAAATAAACTATAACCACGCAAGAAGCCCATGGAGAGCTCTTCCAGGCCCCTTAGAAGCCCTGTCTTCATTGCTTCAAGCTCACCCCTCTGCTACCCTGTGTGCATTAAGAGACTGCCCAAATCCTCATGTCCAGGGAGACGAGATTTGCCAAATGTGTGAACCAGAATGCAAAGTGACCCCATGTAACTTCCCTTTATGTAAGAGACGACGTCCAGGCATATACCATTCAAGGCCCCCAAAAGTTTCCTTCTAACTTACTGATTCACCATCTCCAGGGCATGGCTCTTGTCTTTATAGTCTAAAATGGCTGCTGGGGCACCAGTGATCATATCCACATTCCAAGCAGCAGAATGAAGGAAAGGAGTATGGTTAGTCTCCTGAAGGAAACTTCTAAAAGTCCCACTCTGCTTAGAGCTTACTGAACTAAGTCACATAAAGAGATTGTGGCCATGATGACCCTAATTTGTTCATGCTTCCCTATACACATGATGATGTGACTCATTGAGAGATGCTCCACCCTTGAACCTTTGTTTTGGCCAAAAAGACAAGAACAAGCAGGATGCAAGCAGAATCTTGAAAAGCTTTTATGTATCCAGGCCACTACCCTGGAACTGGACACCTCTGTTCTCACATGATCAAGGCCACATTCATTTCAAGCCCAAAGCTTTGAGACTGTTTGTTACACAGCAAAAGCTAGCTGATACACTTCTCCAACTACTGGATGTGTGGAAAATGTGGTCTACTCACCAGGCCACGATGCCCACCCCCACCCTTGCTTTGTATGTCTAACAAGAAGGGGAGCATAACATCAGGATGGGACTCTAGCAACTCTCCTTTTAGCCAGAGCCCAAGTTCCTGCTCCACCCTTGCCCCCCCAAGACTCCAGAAAGGAAGCATGATCTTCCTCCCCACCTTGCTGTGAGACTTGGCTCCTGTGTAACTGTGACCCGAGGCTTTGCCACTAGTCCTCCTGATGACCAGAGCGACAGTAGCACTATGGAGTTTGCACGCAGGGTAGCCAAAGCTCAGCGGTGTCTCACCTTGAGCCACCTCAATTTGCCTGACTGTGAAATGAACGGGTTGGAGCAGATCTCTGTACAACCATCCCTCTGTGCTGGGCTCAACTCCTGTCCCAGCACCCATAGGCACACACCTTTGTGCCCACCCCTGCCTAGGGCATGCACAAACCAGCTCCCAGCATCCCCTGTGCCCCCAAGATTCAGAGCAGAACCCCTCTCCTCCATTCCCCACCTCAAGGCCTCACTTGGGGTCAAGAACATACTAGATACATAAAGGAAGGGAATCGGAGGTGAGTTCTTGAAGCTTAACATGCCCGTCATGTGGCTCGAGGTGGCCACTGTACTATCAGCCACTTAAGACTTTCTCTCTTGTCACTGTTCTCTGGGTTCCACCCATGTCCACATTCTTTCCCTTAACCTTCAAAGTGCTGTTGCTCAGGAAAGGCCCAGCAAGCCTTATTCAGTGGAGGGAGAAGAAACATTGATCCGAAAATAAAAAGCGAGCAGCTATCCCAGGAGGCTTCCCTGTGTCAAAGGTCCCCTCTAGCCCCAGCCTACTTCTCTATGATAAAGAAAAGGTTCAGCGGGATTTGCACTGTGGGCTGGGTACACTGACCAGAACTCGCTTTCAGCTACCTCAGTTTCCCTGTCTGTAAAATGACGGTTATGGCCAACGGGTGCCAGCCCCGCCTACCAGGCACAGGCTTCTGCCCTCCAGTCCCCTCTGGAGGTACAGTGGTCAATGATGCCAGGGGCTCCAGAGAAAATGGGAAACCAGACTCATTTGTGAGATTTCCCATAGCGGGCTGGGCGGTAGCCCCCACGAAGACACATGCAATCCCCAGACCCATGAGCATGACGTTAGCTGCAAATAGCAACTTCGCACACGTAATCAAGAGGGACCTTGCGGCAAGATCATCCTGGAGGGCCTCACCCAAAGACAAGGGTCCTCCCAAGTGGTAAGAGCAGGCTGCATGGAGGAGGAGGCCGGGTGAAATCCAGGCAAGCTGCAGTCAGGTAACCATGCGCTAGGGACACCTGGGGTTCCAGGGGCTGGATCGGTAGGAAGGAGACTCCCCTGAGCCTTTGGGGGAGGGGGGTGGTCCTGCCGACACCTTGACCTTAGACTTCTAGCCTCCAGATCCATTGAGAGAATAAATTTCTGCTGTTTTAAACCTCCAACCTGTGGTCGCCTGTCACAGCAGCCTTAGCAAACCCACACACCCCCCAGCTTCTGGCTGAAGGCTTCCTTCCTTATTGCAAAACACACACAGGCAGCCAGTGGGCCCTGGAGTTCTGGTCAGCGGGGCCTGGGGCCTGCTCTCAGGACTGCAGTAGAGTCCAGGGGTATCGGGAAGGCACAAGCCACCTCCAGAAGCGACAAGCGGCTCTCTGCTGAATCCAAGGAGTGATAGCGCCTGCCTCATGGGCAGCTGTAGGGACCCCCAACAGGACAGGGCTTTGTAAACTGCAGAGTGCTGTCCAGGAGAAATGCTGGGAACCATTTGTTATGGATTAAGAATTGGTGGTCAAATTAATGCCAGCTGAATTAAATCAGCGGGGCACTGAGCATAGATATCCCACCTCAAGAAAGTTGTCAGCATAAATAGAGACGTAAAGAAGGAGAAGTGGGGCATTGGTGTGTTGAGGCGCTGAGGAATTGTGGGTTCTCCTATGTGTTGCTGTTTGAGCCGTTGGTTCTCCTGGAGAAGCTCTGGTCTTCACATCGAGCATTGCTTCCTGGCTCCAGAGGGGAAGACGTGTGCCGCTTGGTCTCCAGGATGAACTCGTCTTGCTGGCTTCCTGGCATGTCGTTGGAGGAGCTCGGGGCCTCTGTGTCGCTGAGGATGGCTGTGGTGCTTTTCAGGACAGCCCTGGAGTTGTGAGTGTGACTTCTCGGCTCCAGTGTAGAACCCTCAACCTACCAGCACAGCTCCTTCACCCCGCTGGCATAGGCTTTCTGGATTCCACCGCTGACCTTTGGGCCTTCCCAGCACGGATCCGTAAAGGGACTGGCATGAGTCCTTCTTGTGGGCTCTAGACCTCCAGTTGGACTCGTGGGAGGCACTGTCCTGAGCTCTGGGTCCTCATCTGGACTCATGTGGGACATTGCTGTGGGATTCAGGCCCTTGGCTAAATATTCTATGTCTTCGATGTTGTGGATAGATTTCCTGCATTTTCTTGTGTTAACTCTGGGTGACCATCATAAAACAGTATGATAAACTCCATGTCCTGATTCTAATTGTTCTCCTCACAACCCCTGACTACAACATGGTAAAGGCACGCTCTCCTCTGTCCTGATTGGGACGCAGTCATGAGCCCCCGCCCACCCCCCACTGGCCAATCCAGACGGGGATGGCAGTGTGCTGCCCTCACAGAAGAGTCCACAGAGCTGAGTGCCTCGGGTCTGCACCCCTTGGCCTGAGAGGAGTGACTCCTCCCTCCCCCAGGGGAGGTGGCCGTCACATGGCAGAAGTGCCAAGCTGGTGGAAGGCCACCCTCCCTCTCCTGGCACCACTGTTCACTGCAAATGCCTGGTCAGAGTTGGTGCCAGCAGCATTCAGGAGCTGTCACGTCCCGGGGCTGCTGGCAGCTGGCCGGCCCTGCCCTCCTCCCCTCGACACACCTTTGATTCAGAGGAATGTGTGTGTGTGCTTTTTATTCCTTGAAGGGGAAAAAGCTCTCTCTCGGCAGAATTCTTCCCGGGATCCCGGCTGCTGGCGGCTGGCAAGGGGTCCTGGGAAGGTCAGGCCTCTGCAGGGACCTCCGCCCTGCCCTTCCTCCCACGGCACTCCCTGATCCCGAAAGTGCCCTCTCAGTCCCCCACCTGCATGGGAAGGATGTGAGGGCTGTGGCTTCCTGAGGGTTTAAATCTGTGCTCTCCCTGGTGACCTTCCTTGGGCAACTCCCGTCCTCCCTGAACCTGAGTCTATACGTCCATGAACTAGGAGTTTTCCTCGGGGCTCTTCCGAGACCTGAACTAGAGAGCCCTGCACTTTATTGTGCATACTGGTACTTCGGAGAATGTTTGCTTGGGGGGGGTGCAGGTAAAAATAATGATGCCAGAGTGACAGGTGCCAGCCAGGACTCCAGGGCAGGCTGGCACATTTAGCAGGCTTGGACTCAGCGCCATCATGTACATTAAGATAACACACTAGGAGCAGGCCCCTAGGGAGGCCTCAGTAAACACGGGCAGCAGGCCACATGCTCCAGGTTGTCCCAGCTGTGCCATGTGCCCATAGGCCTGTCACCGGCTTCCCCAGGGTCACAGGAGTGAGACTTCAAGGCCAGGCGAAGGGCAGCTCCCTGCAGTCAACATCATCCAATCCATTTCCTGGTCACAGGTGGAACTCACCCGTGGGACAGAAGCCTTTGAGTTCCTGGCATTTTCTCTCCTCAGCAAAGTCTAGTGCAGAAGAGGGCATAGGCAGTTTGGGTCTATCCACACCAGCACTCACAGTTCAAGTGCTTCTGGAAGAGGTATCTGAGACACCCTAGGAGGTAAAGGTCATGAGTCAAGCATGCAGCTTGCTCTGGGGTCACAGGAGCCTGGCCCATGAACAGAGCATACATTGTCTTCCAGACCCAGCTGCCAGGACCAGGGTGGGACCAGCTGGGTGTGGGACCCAGGCCTCCAGGTTACAGGTACCTTGTTTTCTTAGTGCTTCACAAATGCCTTCTGATTCTGCAAAAAATAAGATGTTTCTGAGCACCCCAGGTGTGGTGGCACACACCTATAATACTAGCACTAGGGAAGCTGAGGCAGGAAAATCACTGCAAGTAGTGAGTGTAGGCCAGCCTGGGCTACAAAGTGAGTTCAAGACGTGTCTGAACTGCACAGTGAGAGCCTGTCTCAAAAAGATGATCAAAAAAAAAATGTTTCTGGAAGTCTGGTAAAAAACTCACTGAAGAAGGAATGGTGTCCTGGACCAGGCATGGAGCCCAGCCAGGGGAGAAGGACCCCAGGCAGGCCAGGGAGCTGTCTTGCTGCCAGGGATACTGCAGAAGGGACGCGGGGCCAAACCTCCAATGCCCTCTCAGGGCTGGCTGCCCACAGCCTTGGGAAGACCACTGGAGTGCAGACTACACGGGCAGTCAGACTTCCAAAAATGATAATTAGGCGTTTCTGCCAGAGCCCGAGGGAGCTATAAGGGCTGCGGTGAATGCCCCAGCCCCGGCATCAGGAGAATTCACCCCAGCAGCTGCAGGAAGCCAGGCCCTCCCAGCCATGGCCCAATGGGTAGATGGAATCAGCATGCTGGCCTGAGCTATCTTGGGCCAGGATTTGGAATGCCACACGTAGCAAACGGTTAATGATCAACTGGTCACCCTTATCCAAAAGACCTAGAGCTAATAGGGCTATAAAATGTGTAAAAGATCTGCCCCTGACCAGACTGGACATGCCGGCAAGGGCGGCGAACCTTCCTGGGTCTCTACTCTCCGCAGCCTTGCCCATAAGGTGGCCGTGTAGAAGGCGTCTGTGGGAAGATTCTCCCGCCATAAGCCACAGGGCTGGAGAAGTGGCTGAGACCCCGTCCCCTGGCAGCCGTCACCGAAGGGACACATATTCTTTCCCAAATTGCTTATTTGGGAAAGAGGCCAGGAGCTGTTTAAGCAATGCATGGCTTTGTCCCATGGAGGAAAGGGAGGGACGGGACAGCGACTCCTCCTTCAGATATTCTGCCCTGACACGGAGGAAAGGCTTTCTGTGAGAGCTGCTGACACCTGCCAATTTATATGCTAATTCCAGAAATGATTCTTCCTACATTCAGTAAAAGCTAAGGAATGTTCCAAAGGTCCGAACAGATTGTACCATTAACAGACAGGGAATGTAGCGCAGCTCTACCCACGGAGTCCCGGGCAGGTGACGTGCTCCCAGCTCTCTGCCCCCCCAGCCTATTTGTGGCCCACGTGCCCCTGCAGCTGACTCGCCAAAGTAAAACTGCTTGGGCATCAAAAGCCTGCAAGTGCCCATCTTGACCTTGAGGTCCCCTTTCCCAGGAAGCTTTGCAGAACACAAAGCTGTAGAACAGAACTGGGGGCTTTGTTCAAAGCCCAGCCCCTCCCATCCCAGTGCTCCACTGACTCAGAGTATGTTCGGTGCCATCAGAACATCACTCTCTTGTCCCAAGGCATGACCCGGCCCCTCCTCAGCACCTGCATGCCCCCCACTGACCACACATCTGCTGGCTTTCGCACTGTCCCCATCTCACCAGACCTGCCTTCTTCAGCAGCTTCCTGCCACCAGGATGAATCTTCTGTCTCTTACCCAGGTCCCTCTGACTCATCCAGTTCTTGTCAGCCTAGAAACCATATCTGCAGGGAAGCCCACTTGTGCACATCCTGGTTCATGGTCTCTAAGCACCGTACCTTCCTTCCCGGGGCTCCTCAAGAGTCCAGTAAAGCTATTTGCTGTGCAATGTTTTTCTCAGTGTCTATCATCACCAGCTCATGGTGAGCGTTCTAAAGAGCAAAGACCAGCGTCTACCAGGGCACTATATCCCCAAGACATAGAAGAATGCTTGTCACAGACAGCAAGCAGTGGGGAAGAGTCTGGAGGGAGGGACATAAAGATGCTGTTTAGATGAATGGATGTCTGGGTGGATTGGATGGATGGACAGATGGACGAATGGATGGAAGGATGGATGGGTGGATGGATGGATGATGGACAAATGTATTTATGTATGGATGTATAAGTGGATAGATGGGTGGATAAATGGATGAGTGGATGGATGCATGCATGCATGAATGCGTGGATGGACAAATGGACAGGTGTATTTATGTACAAATGCATAAGTGGACAGACGGACGGATGGATGGATCGATGGATGGATGATGAATATATATATAGACAGTTGGGTAGACAGATGGGTAGAAGGATGGACAGTGAGATTGTCCACATATCCATTTGTCTTGGTAGAGTAATTTGCAATCTTGCCTTTCTCTCCCCTCCCTAGAATTGAACTAAGATCTCAGTCAAAGGCCCATCAGTGGCCATGTCTCTCCCTTAGCATTGGAGACAGAGAACGCTACCAGGTCAGCCTCTTGGCACTGTGTTTTCCCCTCCCTCGGCACTGCTCACATTGCCATCTGAGGGAGCACGGCCCACATGCAAACCACCTCCAGGTCAGGCCCTCCAGCACAGGGACCCTGGTCTCCATCCAAGCCAGCGTCGGGCCACCACAGGGTCTATGCTCTCCCCTCCCTACCAGGACACACTGAGGATGAGGGACAGGCACACGGACACTGATGACACCCTCAGACTCACACAGCCCAAGGCCAGGCTCAGCTTCTGCCCACACTGAGACCTGGGGCCAGAGGCCTTCCTCTCTCAGCCTCAGTTTCCACATCTGGAAAAGGGCATCACACAGGGTGTGAAGGATTCGATCCTGTGACATGCACAGGGCACAGGGTGTACAGTAAATCACTGCCGTGAGATTAACAGGCTGGAGACCTGAGGGAGCCACTGCTCAGGGAAGCCAGGAAGACCCCCGCAGTCAAGGCAGGGCCTATGAACAGGCCTGCCCTGGTCCTCATCACCACGTCTGCCTCCTCCTTTCACTAAATGATGCGCTGGCCAACGGTCCCAGGCCTGGATGGACAGTTCACAAGACTGGAGAACACAGTGCCTGCATCTCTCTGGTCCCTGCAGACCTGGAATTGTCCTGGAGCTGCCTGAGGTGGAGGTGGGGGGGGGGAATCTTGACTCTCTGTTGGCCTCATATCAAAGCCACAAGTGTCCCAATCATGAGAACGAGCCTTGAAAATGCTTATTCCCACTCTGCTTGGACCATCCAAGGCTCCCCACTTCATGCAGTACACAGGGTAGACCCCACACCAGCCTGACATCTGCAGGACGCAGCCAGCATTGGATCCCCTCCCACTCTCTTGCTCTACAGACTCTCCAAAGCAAGCAGGCTCTACCTCAGGGCCTTTGCATGTGCTGTTGTGGCATCAGATCTCCACCTGGCTCCCTTCCTTCTCCTCAGGTCTGTGCTGAGAGGTCCCTTCTTCAGCCAGGTCTTCCCCATCCCAGGCCTAAATCACCATCACCACTGGTCATGTCAAGCTGCAAACTTTCTCTGCTTCCTGACTCTCCACCACTGGGGAGCTCTTAGGTTCCTGTGCTCAGAGTCATATCCCAACCCTGGATCCTAGTGGGCCCTTGGCAAATGGTGACACAGTGGGTGAATGGATAATGAATGAATGAATGAGGAGGTGTCTGTTCACTCACCATTCATTCGGTACTGTGTGAATTACACAATCCAGTATGCTAAATACAGTGGTATCACAGCACAGCCCAGCTACCACCAACGGTCAGACTCTGTACCAGGGGCCAAGATGGAAGATGAACCCAATGCAGCCCCCACCTCCACAGATGATCTGTAAATATGTCCCCTGATCAATAAATAAAACTAGTGATCAATATATTATAGATGAATATGTGATCATTAAATGCAATGTCCTGGGTTAGGATGGGGCTCCCAAAGAGGCAGAAGTGGGCACTCAGATAGGCATGAGGGGGCCTCCCCCTAGGAAATGGGTCTCATTGTGACCTGAAAGATGCGTGAGACTGGGGAGGGCAGGTCAGGCCTGAGGGTGTATGAGTCTCCGAGGCTGCTGTAACAAACCATCCCAAATCGGGTGGCCCCAAACAGAGGACACGCCTTCCCCCACAGCTGTAGATGTGGAAATCTGAGATCAAGATGTAGCCAGGACAAGGGTCCCTCCAGAGGCCCCAGGGAAGCTCCCCTCCTGCCTCTTCCAGGCTCTGGCACCCCACGGGCTCCTTGGCACATGGCAGCATCCCCCGCCCCCCATTTCTGCCCCCGGCCTCACACAGCCTCCTCCTTGCTCCCAGCTCTTCTCCTCTTCCAGGACTTGCCCTTGAACTTCAGGCCCACAGGGACAATCCAGGATGGTCCTGGAATCTTGTTATTAGTCCATTTGCTCTTGACAATAACTTGATACCACAGATTGGGTAAGTTATAAAGAAAAGAGGTTTATTTCGGCACACAAGGCTGGGGAAAGGGGAAAGGGCCACACTTGGTGATGTCTTCTTGCTGGTAGAGTCCCGGGGTGGCACCGAATGGTGAGAGACACACCTGTTGGTGTCTATCTGGTCTCTCCCTCCTGCAGAGCCAGCAAGATTCACTCCCAGGGCTCCACCCTGATGAGCACATCTAACCCAAATCCCCTCCCAAAGGCCCTACCTCTAACACCCAAGTCAGATTCCGGTCCCACCCTGCTAATACCTCCCAGTGGAGATTCAATTTCAACAGGCCTCTAGGTGAACCAACCAGGTTCAGACCACACACCCCACTTTCACCACCCTTGACTCGACAGGTGTCACGGAGAAAAGAAGCAGCGGGGACAATACAGAAGAGTGGGTGCAATACAGGGGCTGCTTCAGTCCCACAGGACCTCAGGCTGAGGGCACTCAGCCAGGAAGACGGGGGAAGGGGCAGATCTGAAAGCAGTGGAGCTTCGGAGCCTCCACGCCAGAGAGCGAGATGCGGGAGGGGAGGCTGGCATAGGGGAGGGTGAGTCCAAGGCCCACGGTGGGTAGCAGGTGGGGCCTGTTGCAACCCAGCCAGCAGCTCTGAGTCAGGGCACAGGGCTCTGATCATCCAGATACAGAACTAAGAGGCAGAAGAGGCTGGGTCACCCCAGGGGACACCTGGGCGGTGCCTGCCACATTCACTGCGGCGTCCCAGGGCTGACTCGGGGCTCAGCAAATGCTCCCTGAAGCGCCTGCATGTCAGGCCCCTCCTCTTGCTGCTGGCACACATGCTGCACGCTGGGCCCTGGACCGTGAGACAGACCTCAGACTTGCCCCAGGTGAACTTCCGGGTGGGAGGGAGCCACTGGCTAGGTTCCCTCCCAGCATATGTGGCCTGAGCTGCTCCTGCCACCCTGGGGGGCTCAGCCTCTGCAACACAAGGGGTCCCATGCCTCGGTCCCCATAGGCCTTTCCAGCTTCAAAGTTCTCCAATCTCTAAACTCTCTGGGCCTGGACCATTTGGGAAAACACTCACTGAATGGCCTTACCGTGCGCTCACACCTCTGAGCAGGCAGTGGCCCCCCACTGTTCACCCTTCCTGGGCATCAGCCCCCCTGCCTCTCAGGTATGGGCCAGGCATCCAGGCCACCACCTCTCCCAGGCCACACTCGGCCCAACTCTCCCTCTCGGTCAGGACAAGCTTTCCCACCCGAGGTCTGCTTTGCAGTGGTTCATGGTTGAGATCTTCCTCCTCCTACCCAGATGCTGGAGTCCCTGAAGCCCCACCACCACCACGCTGCCACTTGCTGTTCTCATTTGTGGGTGCCGCTGAACCCTGGGCCAACTGCTGGAGCCTGGGGCTTATCCACCCCCTCCCTGGGGCGGGAGAGTTCATGGAGGGCAAGAGACTCATCCCCCACCGGGCCGCGCCTGCGCCTGCGCCCGCGCCCGCGGGCTCAGAGAACCGCCGGGAGGCGCCTTCCCACGAGGGTCTGGGCGGCAGAGCTGGCAGGGCCCCGGGGCCTGGACAGTTTGCTTTGGCCTTGTGGAGCTGGATAAACTGGAAAAGCAAAAGGGCCGCACCGGGCACCGAGCCTGGCAAAGGAAGTGCTGCAAAGCGCCCAGCGCAGGCCCGGGCGGCCGTTCACAGGGCAGCGGTCATGCCCAGCCCCACCTCTGAAACCACCTGCCCGAGGCCTGCGCCCCAGCCCGGCCGCCGCCAGCCCCTGCCCCCAGCCCCCGCCCGGCTGAGCCCCTCCGCAGCGGGAAGCCCTGGGCCGGCCAAGCACAGGCCTCGCTCCATGCCAGGTATTAATCAAACCCACCCTGATGGTGATCGATGGAGGGGCTTGGCAGCGCCAGCCTGGCCGCGCTCCAGCCTCACCTTCCAGCATCAGGGACACCGAGGACACACATGTGAGCTTTGGCAAGGGACGGCACATTGTCTCCCAGCTGTGGGAAAACGCTTAATGCGCAAACATTTCCTTAAAACGAGCTTACAAGGAAATGTTCACGATGGCCTTATTAAAGATAATCAGCCTGGCTGAACAGGACAAAATTAAATTAAGTCCCTATGCAGACCCTGAGAGCCCGAGAAGTGGCCCAGTAGAGCATCACTAAAGCAGGAACTGGTGGTGGACAAGACTCCACCTTTCCGCACGTGGTTCTTGAGGCTTGTGGAGGTTTCCAGGTTGGCTGAGCGTAGAATCCCCCACCACCACCATCCCCGGGGGGTTCATGAGGACCCGGCTGGCAGACCCGGGGAGTGGCTGCAGGAACTGCGGGGGTGGGAGGGGGGCTCCAGGGCCCCTGTGCTGGAATGTTAAGGCCTGGCTTAATCTCTGAACCTGCCATATGGCCCTGTGTCCTGGGACCCAAGCTGGTAGCCAAGGAGGAGCCCGGGGCGAGGTCGCCCACCCTCCCACCCACTGCAGAAGCCATTTTTCAAAGGGGTTTCCCAGTAGCTTCTCTGGGAGGAAGGGCTCTTTGAGAAGCTGGCTTGGGCTGGAGCCAGCCAGAGATGTCAGGGCTCTTGGCAAAAGCGGCAGCCTCCTGAGATCAAAAGTGCCTTTCTTGTTACTCACTCTTGCTGCCAGGTGAACGAGCCATGGGGGCACCAGGGGCTCCGAAGCCCAGAGTTGTCTTACCCAGACTAAAAGATGGGGGTAGGGGGCTGACCACAGGTGTGCCCTGCCAATCCATGGAAACCCCAATGCAACAGGCCTGGCTCACATTACAAAGGACCCACGGAGGGGCCGTTCAGACAGGGGCTCCCCGAGGACACTGTGCTGTTTGTTCAGGGATCATTAGCTGTTTGACAGAGAGAGGCCCAGACCAAGGACATGCAAAGCCGGAGGGCTCTCAGGCCCTGCCAGCTGACATGGCAGTCACTGAGTGCACAGGGTCTCTTTCCGGGTCACAGGAGGGCCGGATGCGAAGAGATGCACGCTCCCGACAACGACGTGTGGGCATCAGCAACCTGGGTCACACTGTCCTGGAGCTGTCTTGTCACCACACACCAACTGGTGGCCTCCTTGGGCATGGCTGCTGCTAGCCCTGGTATTCTGATGGCCAGCGCCAGACAGGTTCCCGGATGCCACTCATGCACAAAGCCCCCCACATTTGCCACACAAGCTGCCAGGTCAAGACAGTCCCATCTCTACCACGTACATGGCTGGCAATGGTGACAGTGACCTGGTTTCACCACTCATAATGGCAACAGAATCCAATTTAGACCAAGTCCCCAGGCTGTGTCCTGCCACCCAAGACCGAGAGGCCACCCTCACCAAGGCCAGTCTATGCAGGGCCCAGGGAGAACCCCCTGCTTCTCCTCATCCTCACCACAAGCTGGTGATGGAGGGACTGTTCTTACTCCCTGCCTACCAAAGAGGCCACAGTTCTGGTTTAAACATGAGGTGTCTTCAAAAGACTCATATATTGAGGGCTCAGAGGTGAATAGATCACACAAGTATCAAACTCATGGATGGATTAATCCACTGATGAGCTACAGATGGACACCCTAGTAGAGGGGGGCCCTGTTGGAGGGAGGTCCTTAGGGTTAAGCCTTTGAAGAAAGCCATTTCTTGTCCCCAGTCTTTTCCCCTTTCTATGGTCCTTTCCTTCTCTCCCTTGCCTCCTGGCCATCACAAGGTGAGTAGCTTTCCCCCTCCACACCCTTCCGCCATGTTGATTTTGCTTCACTTCAAGCCTAAAGCGATGGAGTCAGCCAACCACGGACCGAGAACACTGAAGCCATGAGCCATGATAAGCCTTTCCTCTTTGAAACTGGGTTTCTCAAGTATTTTTGGTCACGGCGACGGAAAACTGACGGATAAAGACACCAAGACACAAAAGTACACACAGCCAATGGGCCACCAGCAAAACAGGCTACAGGCAGAACATGCAGCTCCTGGTCCTGCACAAACCACCTCTGTTGTCCTCATTTGCTTCAGAATCATCAACTAATGTCACTGCAGCAGAGGTGCAGGTCCATCTTTCAGACCTAGAACTGAGGGTCCGAGAGCATAATAACGTGCTTACGGCCAAATAGCTACCTGTGGCGGGGCCAGAAACGGAATTGAGATCTGACACCAAAGCCTTCCCTGCTCCTGACCCCTTCCCTGCTCCTGACCCTCTTCTTCCTGTTGTCTAACAAATCCCCAAGGAGATGCGAGGAGGAGAAGCTCTCACCATATAAAGAGAGGAGAAGAGCTGCCAGCTGGTCAGAGCAAGAAGCTGTACGGGATAAAGTGTTCCCCAAATTCCTTCAGAACATAAACTTACAGGGCAAGGGGGGGACTTGTTTGTTTTTGTAAGAATGGGGATAGAATCCAGGGTATCCCACAGGCTTTGCAAGGGATCCACCACTGAGCTACATCCCCGGCCCCTTTTTTATTTTTGAGACAGAGTCTCACACAGGTGCCCGAGCTGGCCCACAAATCCACGTTTCTCAAAGCTTTTGTAGATGTCGAGGGGAGGAAGGGTTGAAGGGAGGCTGGAGGGATGGGGAAAAGAAAGCAGCAAATTGTATCACACCCAGGTGCACATTCTCTGCGATGAGCATAATCATTACGCATGTCTAAAACGTACCAATAAGATCTGATTGGGGAAAACAAAATAATAATAGAAAAAAATGCATGTTTTTCCTGCCTCAGCCTCCCAAAAAGGTGGGATTACAGCTTTGTGCCATTGTGCCTGGAAAAACAGAGGGTGCATGATGAAGCCTAGATGAGGCCATACCGGAGTGGGCAGGCCCTGAGTCCAACAGCAGGGGCCTCTGGTAAGAGGAAGAAATGTGGACCAAAGGACACAGGGAGGGACAGCCAGGCAAGAGCAGGCAGAGGTCAGAGTGATGCAGCAAGCCAAGGAAGCAACAAAGGCCATCAGGAGCCACAGAAGCTGGGAGGAAAAGGACCCCCCCAGCTCCCTCCAAGGATGCAGGCCCTGCTCACGTCTTGACCTGGAGATCTCGTCTCCAGGGCTGTGAGAGGAGACACACGCGCTGCCTGAATCCCGGGCCCACAGTGCTCCGTGACAGTGGCCCGGTGAGTCAGGACAATGGCCAGTGCTTGGGGGAGGCGAGTGGGTCCACTGCCACAGGGCCAAGGGGGTCATGGGGGTCTGCACGCTATCAGTCACCCGCAGGGGGTGATTCTGCTCCAGGGGAGAAAAATACCGAAACAGGCCAGCATTCTCCATCCACCACGAGCATCAGTCCTCGGCCTCCAGGAACCACTTCCTGCCCACGCCAGCTGGGCACGGCCCCCTCTGCCCCCTGCCCTCTGCCAGCTTCAGGTCTCCACTGCCCTCGCCCAGCTCGGAGTTCCCCTCCGCTGGCTGCTGGCTGCCGCCGCCGGCCAAAGCACAGATCCTGTCCTGCATACCCGCGGTCACGCGCAGTAGCTATGTCTTAGTTATGAAGCACAATGACCTTCCAGGTGGAGAGCGGGACCACACGGACCCAAGCACCCCCAACGCATTCCTGGCACCTCACAAAAATGCCAAAGGCATCTGACGAAGGTAAGTGCTTCCCAGAGGGGACTAACCCAGGCTGTGACCCTGCATCAAGCCTGAAGGAGCCAGGCACTCACTCTTGGAGGGACCTGGCATTCCAGCCCTATGCCTGCACCAGGCGCACGTCCCTTACAAGAACCCAGTCCTGCCACCTGTCACCCACAGAGCTGAGACGACGCAGGACCTCGCTCACCTTTCCTTCCTCCTCTCTCACTCCCTGCAACTGTCACCTTCAGACTCCCCTAGGATGACAAATCCTGCCTGTCTCTGTCCTCACTGAGGCGGCCCTAACCTTGGAGGGTTTCTAATATCAATGTCCATGGCAGTGGCCAGCATGAATGGCCCAGTTTCTGGAGGCACCAGCCCAGCAGTGCACAGGGTCGAGGTGTTAATGCTGGGGGGTGGGAGGAGATATGACTGGAACGTACTGTGCCTCAGTTTCCTCTTCTATAAGAAGCAAGGATGTGCAAGTGTCCGGGACACACCACACACAAAGCAGAGAGGTGCTGTGCCCAGAGGCCTCGGCCTAGCACTGAAGGTCACTTGGCCCTCACCCACCATGGGCGCAGGTGCCTCTTGCCCTTCTTATTGTCAACATCCCCAGGGCACAGAACAGTGAGGTAGAGCCACAGGTGGCCCCACTCACAGCAGAGTGTGGGGACCACAGCTTCCACGACAGGAGGGTGCAGAGCAGCCCATCTGCCCCATTTCCCACACGCCCAACCACAGTCAAGTTACTCCATGGGCACCTACGACGTGCCCAGTTCTACCCTGGGCACAGGGGACTCCACCGTGAATCAAAGCCCTCATCCTCACGGGGAAGCAAACCACAGGGAGGTCCCGCGACACAGCCCACACCAGGGCTACGCTCCACATTGCCAGGGAGGCAGAAGCAGCCGGTACTCTTGGGACAGTGTAGGTCACACTGCACAGACCCAGGCAGAGCCAGCCCCCACCACTGCCCAGCACACCTAGGCCTCAGTTTCCCCTCTGCCTACTTCCCAGAAGGAGTCAACCAGCTCGGCCTGGCTAACATGTGTCCCCCTCATAGGACGTTGGCTGTCTGCAAAGTGGGGCCCCTGGCACCCCAGGGTATGGAGCCTCATTTCTTCGCCCTGACAAATGGCTTTTCCCAACCATGTACCTGATACTGGGCAAGGGGTCCCTAGGGCAGCCCCCCCAGACCCAGATTTCTGGCAATACAATGAAGTGAACCGAATATCCACCGAAGGTCCTTGGATCACACAGGTCATCCAGGACGGATGCCTGCACTCTCTCCAGCACCCAGATTCCCACTGCGGGTGTCAGGTCAGGGACAAGTTTCCAGAGCTTCCGTGTGGGCACTGACAGATGCTCCCTTGCCATGGCGGTGGACAGGCCAGTCCACCTGGGGGTCTCTGAGCCATAAGGGTGTCAGGAAACAGCTCTCCTTATGACACCCTCTTCCCACAGAGGTAAGAACCCTAGAACATGGGGCCAGCTGTGGACCTCATGTCAGCGCAGGGCACACATAGCCCCTGGGATCCCTGAGGGCAAGGAAACCAGCAAAGAGTGAACACCAGAGAGGGAGCCAAGGCTGGGACGGCTGGAGGATGCTCATGCACCGGCCTTGGGGCCGAGGAGGGCTCCCAAGAGGGAGGTGTCTAGCTGAGAAGGTAAGGAAGAAAGTTCCAGGCCTGGCACCGGTGCTGGGGAGGCTGGGGAACCGGGACGCCTGCTAGATGCTGCTGGAGCTCTGCTGCCCTCTACTGGCTCTCCCAGGAACTGCATGCACCCTGGGCAGTGGCTCTTCCAGTGTTTCTCTTACCTGGTAGACCATCTACCTGGCCCTGCCTCTAGACACACTGGAACCAGGTCACCTATATGCAAATCACCTATATGCAAATCACCTATGTGCAAATCACCTCTGGGAGCCCAGCCCACCACCAGCAGGACACCACTTGTACTTCCAGTCACCCAAGCTGGCTCTGCAGGCATCTCATGGGTTTCAAGGTGGGGCGATGCCAGCACACCCCAGACCCAGCTGGAACCAGCTTGGCTACCAAGGCCGTCCTTGGCTGCTGGGTCTGCAAGCAGGCGCTGCTGCCTGGGCGCCTTCACCTCTGTGACAGGTGGGCATCAGGACTCAGCTATGTGCAGACTTGGGGCAAGGGCAGCTCTAGCCACCCTGAAAACACCCATGGCTTCATGCATTTTCTATTTGGCCTCTTGTCAAACTAGATGTTTCCACCTGAACATGAGAGATGTGTCACGGTAGAATGGGGGTCAACCCCCCAACCCCAGAAAGTACTAGGGATTGAACCCAGGGCCTTTGCACAGAGCTATGTCCTAGCTTTTTCTGCTGTGATAAGGTCTCACTGAATTGCTACGCTGCCTGGGCTGGGCTCAAACTTCCCTTCGTCCTGCCTCAGCCCCACAGTGCGCTGGCATCACAGGTTCGATCACCAGGTACAGCTAAAGCAGAAGTCTGTTTTAACATAGAACATTTATAAAGAGCATGTGTAACCACAGCCCTGACCCTTAAGGCCCCTCACCCATATGGGGCCAGAGAACACCCAGAGGTTGGAGGGTGGGTTTGTGCTTTGGCATGTGGCCACCTCCATACCTGACACCAAGCCCAGGGTCAAAGGGGATGGTAACCTGACAAAGCCCCCCACGGTACAGGCTGGGGTGAATCAGGAGAGAGGGGTTGGCAATGCCTCTCATCTCCAATGGACAGCCCAGGGGGCTCCCGTGGTTTCCCAGGCCAGCTGAGGTGACAGAAGAGAGAGCACTGGTGCACCTGTCAAAGGACCCCGGCTAGGACTTGGGGCTCCGGCTGGAAACAGCAGCCCTGAGACAGTACCACCAGCATCAAGGAAGGAGCCAGCTGCAGAGCCCCAGAAACAGCTGGCAATATGGCCCCCAGGGGAGAAAGGCTCCTCCTCTGCCCCCCGTCCTCCGCAGCTGGACCCGGAAGGAAGGGGGGATGCGGAAGACACAGGAGTCCTGCTTGTCCACCTCCCCTCCCCCATACCCACCTGTCCTCCCCACCTGAAAGTGAGGCAGGCCCCTGCTGCCCTGAAGCCTATCCTGGTGACAGGTCCAGCAAGCAGGAAACCAGCCACAGACCCCACCCGACATCACTAAGGTCCTATCTGCTAGGACCAGTGCCATCTCCTTCTCTCCTTGTCCCCCTTCCGTTTTATCAAGCACCGCACCTAAGGTTTTTAGGGTGTCTTATTGTGCTTGGAGGTACTGGAGATTAAACCCAGAACCATTACACCAAGCTATATATTCTTAGTCCTTTCTTGTATTTTTAATTTTGAGACAGGATCTCGTTAAGTTGCCCAGGTTGGGCTCAAACTTGCAATCCTCCTGCCTCAGCCTCCCAGAGTGCTGGGATGTCAGGCATTCATCAGCACACATGGTCTGCAGTTCTTAGGGTTAAAGCCGTTCCCTCAGACAGAAGAACAGAAGTGAGGCGAGCAGGAAGTCTTGTGGTTCCCCACTCACCAGGCACCATATGGAAGCTTCCAGCGCTGACCAACATGCTAAGAAATCTCACCTCTGCTCTTTCCTGGTCCCCGTGGGAGCCTGGAGGACTGGAGTAGCCATGCACCAGGGTGTGACTGACCTGCCCTCAAGGACCCCTGGCGTTTACAAAATAAACAAGAGGCTGCTTGAGGTGGGACACAGGCTCAGCATGCACAAGGTTCTGGCTTTGAACCCAGCACCACAAAATAACAAAATCAACTTAGATCGCGCTCCCTGCACAGAGCTGACCACGCTCGTATGGAAGTGCGGAGGAGGAGGGGTTCTACTCCAACTCCGGAGGCCCAGGCAGGGCACCCCGAATGACACAGCGAGCTGGGTCTACACTGCCCACAATGCAGCAACAGTTTCCCTCCCTGTACAAGGGTGTTGGTTGGGTGACCTCAATGGTGACCCGACCCCAGGCTTGGAGTTCTCTGGTCTCCAGCCTCTGCCTCCCTCTGCGGAACCCTTCTGCCAGGACTGGACTATGAGACCATAAGAGGCTCCAGGTGCACTGGCAGCAGGGGGCGTGGGGCTCAGACAACACCCCACACATCAAAGTGGCCAGCAGACAGCGAGGGCAGTGTGCGGGTGTCACCCCACCCCCTTCCCACACTTCGGGAGACCAAGCTATTCTTCTGGGTCACTCAGTCGGAGCCACATGAGGGCAGCAGGCCCTGGGCAGGGAAGACCCTGACAGAGACGATGTCATGCCAGGGCCAGCCAGAACAGGGCCCTTCCTGCCTCAGCCTCCCTCTTTGGCCTCCTTGATGGCTGATGATCAATTGCAAGGAGACCAGTGCTCCCCTGAGGCCACCCACCGTGGCTCAGCCAAGCCTAGAACCCAGGAACCAAGGTCGCCGGCCACGTGGAGTACGACACGTACACATGCTCTGCACCCCACTCTGCCTACCAGCCCACCACCGCCTTCCCCGGAAGAGAGAAGCAGGGTGTGCCGCACTCCCAGGACAGCCCAGACCCCAGCCTCAGACTCCAGACTCAGTGTCCCATGCTATTCTGGATCACAGGCAAGAAGAGGGCCCTCATCTCTGGCTTTTGTAGCCAGGGACAGCTGCTGACCCCAGGCATGCACGACAGGGTGCGGCCAGGTTCTCCACATCCAGCTGGGTCGTTTGCAACAGGTGGTGGGTTGACATCCTGGCCAGGCCCACAGTGGAGCAGGGGACAGCAGGGAGCCAGCACACACCTGGGTCCCCCGACTGCTGGCAAAGGTCTCTCTGGAACTGCCCCGCCCCAGGCGCTATTTCAAGGGCTCTCCATCAGCAGCTCTGGCTAAAAGAAAACCAGAAAGGGCAAAGGCCGGGAGGGCGGATGGTAACGTCTTGGGCAGCCACACTGGATGTGACCTCTACCCAGCAGCACAGCTCTTAACAGAAACCAACTCCCAGCCCCTTCCAGGCCACCTTGCTCAGAGACCTGGGGTGGCACCAGGGACCCGTGCTCCAGCAAGGCTTCAGAGGGCTTCCAGAGGGCTCTGGGCTTCCAGGTGCCCACTGAGACCTTGGCCTGGCACTTGGGAGGCACCAGATCTCGGAACCAGCTTCGCTATCTCCTGACAGCCACAGCTGCAGGGCCCGGGAGACAGGGAGGTGGGCCTGGCTCACCTGGCGACAGGTGTTGCTGGGTCGGGCCAGGCATGGATTAACCAACTGCTATTGGAACCAGGAGCCAGTGGGGCCTGCCCGGGTCCCCTACAGGTGTGGGCCCTGCTGCCCTCATGTGGCTCCGACTGAGTGACCCAGAAGAATGGCTTGGTCTCCCGAAGTGTGGGAAGGGGGTGGGGTGACACCCGCACACTGCCCTCGCCGTCTGCTGGCCACTTTGATGTGAGGGGTGTCGTCTGAGCCCCACGCCCCCTTCTTTAATTTTTAAGAGTGGTGTGGTGTGCCCTGAGTTCTTACTCTTTTTCTTCTTAAAGCAAGGAATTGTTCTAACCTTTGAATAAGAACCACCAATTATCTCCAGGGCCGGAAATCCAATCCAGGCTGACTGGGGGGAGGGCCAGCCCTCCCGCTGTGTGGAGCAGGCTCAGACCACATGAAAGGGCCCAGGCCCGCTCGCTGAGACCCTGCTGAGGACCCAGCGACAGATTGGCCGTGGGTCCTGGATTCCATCCAGCCGTCTGCGCCAGGGATGGTCAGTGGGAGGGCACCCAAGGAGGACCTGATGGCCACTGCCACTGTCAGACAGCACGGGGCCACCAGACTGGCAGCAGGACCCCCACTCTGGCCAGTTGTGTGGCTTGCCCACCCCTGCTGCAGCCCCTACCGCTGTGCCTCCTGCCACCACCATCCGACCTCCCTGCTCTTCCACAGCTGCCCATACCCCTCCCACCAGCTGGCACGCTGCTCCCCCTCAGCCACATATGTCACTCCCCACTGTGCCCTGCACCTACCCATCATCTGCCTGCACAACTTCCCCCATGCGCCGAAGAGCAACACAACCTCCGACACCTCCCAACATGACACTGGTCCCTTCAAGCAAACTCCCTGAGGGATCGGACCACCTCTGTCCCCTTCTAGTCTCCTTCCTGCTATTTTGCTACCCGGCACGTGCCGTGACATACGTGTGTATTACAAAGCTGACCAAC